>WSTJ01000680.1:0-19819 GCA_019623705.1 Ceratobasidium sp. 428
CTCTACGATGAGGGCGAGCATGCTGGCGAAAGTATGATATCGACTGCCTATCCTACAAACGGAAAATCTCTCAAGGGCATTGCAATGAGTGCGATCGGAAAGAAGCAACCTACTGACGTCGAGTCGGCACCTGATCAACAGCCTCACGAAAAGGAGGCCGAAGAGGTTGAGGAACCCCAGTTGAATGTAGTCAGCGCGATTCTATTGTTGATTGTGATCACGGTGGTATGTCCGTTTCTTCTACGAAGAGGCATAAGCTGATGATAGAGTTTGCAGCTCGTCGCATTTACTGCTGAATTCCTTGTCGATTCTATCGATGGACTTACGGCGCAAGGCGGTATCAGCAAAGAATTTGTTGGCCTGATTCTTCTCCCCATTGTTGGAAACGCCGCAGAGCACGTTACGGCCGTGACGGTTAGCGTGAAGGATAAACTCGACTTGTCGATTGGTGTTGCTGTTGGATCGAGTATCCAGATTGCGCTTTTCGTGATTCCGTTGTTGGTTATTATCGCGTGGGGTCTTAACAAGCCAGTATGTTTTTTCACCGTTTATTGGGTATATGCAGTGATTAAATTTTCTTTCACTTTTAGCTCACCCTGCTCAACGATCCGTTCGAGTCTGTGGTCTTGTTCCTCTCCGTTTTGGTCGTGAACTATGTTGTTTCTGATGGCAAGTCAAACTGGCTAGAAGGAATGATTCTGATGAGTGAGCACGGTTGTAGCGCATACAACTAATTTTTGCTCATGACTTCTGTTTCCAGTGCTCTACGTCATCGTCGCTGTCTCATTCTGGTATTACCCCGGAAGCGACCCGCTCGCAGCTCTCGGCGCGGCCGTCAACTCGACCAGGTGCCCCGCCTCACCCGGTGCTTCTGGTTAAACAGAATCATTGTAGGACAATGGGTCAGTGTATTTGTATCTCGGATCAAACGGTGTTTGCTTTCTCGTTCGCACTTCGCTACTTTCATTTATTGTCATTGATTGATATACGAGCAAGCGCGGTTTCTTGGCAGTCATATGTTATTATACCCCATTTTTGTTCCAATATAATAAGCCGTTGGACACCGCGAGCTGTTTGAGGTCTGAATACCAGCTTGGCGTGAGCAATGCAACGCGAAGTGATTGGGTTTGCGTCCTCCGATCTCTATGGCTTTACGATCATATCAACCAACGGTATAGTCGATCCATCTCGTCCCGCATGACCATGCCTCAAGACTGCTTCGTGTCATCTGTGCTGGACTCTTGCAAAACAGGCTGCTTCTATCCAAGCACTTTAAGCACCCGGTCTCTCTCTGGGTATATTGTACTAGAGATATTGATGTTTGAGCCGCTTCCATAATGCATATATAACATATTGAGTGACGTGCCAGCTTCCAACCAACTTGATTGATCGGTATCATAAGCGCCTGATTGGTGGCTGTACTACGAACTGGTCCCACTTGCCACCACCACCACCATGTCACGACGTACCACCCAGAGCATATTCGACCTACCGGAGCTGGTTCACCACATCGGCAAATACATGAAACTTTCCTGTCGCGCTTCTCTAGCCCGTTCGAATCGGTCGATGTTTCGCAATATTATGCCACAACTCTGGAAACGGGTTGACGGCGTAGCTCAGATTTCCGCCTTGCTTCCAGTCACTGAAGGATTGGATAAAACAGAGGCGGTAAGAATAAACTGTCACGTTCTACTCAGGCTTTAACCAGATCCAAATACGAGTAGACCCTCACGAACCACTTCAGCGGGTTTGATTTCTCGCGACTAGAAATATACGTACCATGGATCGAACACCTTACACTCGATCTAAGCGAGCCCCAACCATCTGAAGATGCAGTGGATATACTCTACTACTACTCTGCGACTCGTGTTCTACTACCGAACCTTCTGGTTATTACCTCTGTCAGCAATCTTGACCTCGTTGCAGTTTCGATTCCTTGGCTCTTACCTTTCTTGTCTCCGTCTTTGGTTAGCTTAGAGCTCGCTACCGTGAACTATGTTGAGATCGCGTTCCCCTCTTTGCTGGTCCTACTACATACAGTGTCTACGCGCTGCCTACGCCTACACACATTCTTAGTGAATAACTGCGAAAGGAACGGTCTGCACATGCCAATCTCGCGAGTCCTTAATTATGCTATAAGTGACTATGTAAGTGCTATTAACGAGGAGATTGAGCATGGACCTGGACGTTCTCTCGCTCGCATCAGCCCTCTCGTTTGTTTCACTGTATCTATTATGACACTTGATACTTTCTGCTTGGGCGTGATAGGCGCTTGGCCAACACTTGAGCGCCTTGAGGTGATCAGAGGGCCGATGGATAGCTATACATTGCCAGAGGTAACCGAATCGGCTTTCCCCGCGTTGAAACATCTGGCTCTCTGTATGGCTATCTGCGTTAGTGACACGCTGAATATGTTTTGGAATGTGTCCGCTCTTGTCCGCAAGCTCACTTCCGTCAAACTCCGCGTCACCGGCATACTTACGCTGCAACTTGAGACTTTGAGGTTTCTCTCTGAACGAAGTCCTTATATCCGAGACCTATGGATTAGAGCTTGCGATGTTGATACAGTTGCCGGTGTACTCGATACTCCAATATCGGCACTTGACGTATTGCAACAGCTTACCCTCCAGACACTTCACCTCGAGGGCTTACGCTTCACTGAGTGCGAGAACGTACCACATCATCTGATAAAGGCTTTCCCTCAATTGAAAATGTTTGGACTTCCTAACCATGTACTGGGTTATGCAGACCTACGGACGTTTCAAACTCAGATGCCCGACCTTGAGCATTTGAGCCTTAGCATTGAAGCAACTTCTCTGTCACCTGATTTAGATATTGAACTGAGCGACGTTGTACGCTATCGCAGAGCTCCTCTTCTTGCCCTCGAGTTGAATTTTCTTGGACGGAATCGAGCTCGCCCTTATTCAACAATCAATCCATATTACAATTATAATCGCATAACTTTGCTGGTGCAGTAAGAGGCAACACTTGTATGCTATCAAAATAGGGAGCTACTGATGGCATATTGGACCCCACAGTTATATTTTCTCCTTGTGGCCATGCGTACAAATATCCGAAAAACCCAGTCTTCCCTGGAAACGGAGATCCCCGTTACCAGACCGTGTGCTCCAGCTGATAAATGATTATTTAACGGTCCTATCGTGCTATAACTTTGATCCGACAATTGAGTATAAAGACGTCAACGCATTCATCGGAAAACTCTGGGAGAGTTATGGCCAGGGTGGCAGAGGCCAAACTGAGCCTGGGGCCGGACGCGGGGCTCGTGACGAGGAGAAGAGCGTATGTATGTATATTTATGGGATCGTATGGTTACATGCTAGGGGGGAACGTACGAATCGGCTGACGCCGTCTACCGGTAAGGTGGGGGACGCCCGCGCGCCGAAGGCGCAGCGAGGCGTGACCGGCCAACTCGAACCGCGAGAGCGACTCGCGGGTCGGGAAGGGAGACGGCGATAGCCGATAGGAAACGTGCCTATGGCAGGGATGGAGCGGTGGGATGAAGAGGAGAGCGCGTTGGTGCGCGAAACGAGTGTGGTTGGCCGCAAGGTTGGAACGATACGTGGCGGCCGCACGTGATCCTAAGGCACTCGCTCAAGCGCCGGACAAAACCCTGGCCCAGTACTACTCGTGCTACTACGCCGGCTCCGGCGCACGACTTCACACTTGACCAAGCCTTCTGGCTTTTTTTTTTTTTTTTTAATCCAATTTTATTCTGTCTTTCAGCCCGAGGCTATGTAGACAGTAGCCCTGTACATGGAATAGATATAGAAGTACCGCCTGCTCCACCCCATCGTTGGCCCCTCGGCCCCTTCCCAACCTCCCGAGACGATGACCGTCCGACGAGCATACGCCCCCCGAACGTCCGGCCTTTCCAAGACCGTTTTAGGGCCCTCAGGTTCCATGCACCTTGTGTTCGTGCATCAGATAAAATCCTTGTTGACCAAATGTCGGCGCTGAAAAGCGGTGGTAATGTGTTCTAGCAAACGGGTGCGTCACTGTCTAGTCGTCATCGCAAAAAATGGTACATTCACCTCATATCGGCTAACCCGGCCCTCTCCTACTCCTCCTCACGAAGCCCGTGTCTTCTAGGAAGGCCATCAAATGTGGCGTCGCTGGTCCTGGGGTCAGGAGCGCACGATATGACCGCGAGGCTGCCCCCAACGCCCTGTCCCTTTCCGCTCTCTCCTTCGCGTGCGCCTTGCAGCTCATAAGCACATGGAACGTCGTCTGAGCTCTCTCGTTGCAGTTCGGGCAGGTGGGTGGTAAGCCTTCTGGCTAGTTGGAGAACACATCAAACTCATCTGAGTCATAGTATAGCTATCAAATTATCATGTCGAGTTAATTCTATTAAAGCTCATTTTTTTGGACGAATAACGGATGCACCATAAATTTGGTATCTAATCTTCAGAGCTCTTCATAGGGGCTTGCTCCTAGTATATACTTCGGCATTACATATCTTCACGATTAGCGCAATATAAGTGCATACACACCGTAGTCCTATAGCCGCCTTGTAACCGGCTTCTGCAATGAAACTACCACTGTAGCCACTGACAGTACTTATACCTGATACGATGACTTAGAAGCGAGGCTATGTCCCGCCGGACGGTGCAGAGCGATGTCAATTTTACAAAGAAGTAAAAATCTTGTCAGCGATCTTGGCGCCTCATATCTTTTCTCAGGTTAGAAAGGAGTGTTACTGTAACTAGCTTCAACTGGCCCGCTTTATGTGATGGGTTCTCAACCTTGAAAGAGAAGCTGAAATCTCTGGAGGAACTCAGGATCAGCCACTGTCGCACGGCCACTCAATAACAGTTCCAGCACTACATTGACCAGAAGTGTCCACTCCGTGCCATTGTCTTCGCCGCTAGTACTGCAATAACCCCTCTTTTCGCACAAAGTGACTGATTTATCAGTTAAACTCAAAACAATCCTCTATGCTAAGTTCTAAACGGCTTAATTTGTTCTCCTAAAGATAGAATTCAGATACTCAAGCAAAACATTCATACAGAATATCTAGTCGTAAGAGAACTGCCGCGTATATAGCCCTGAGCGGCCTAAGATCCTGGTAAGCACCAATTTCTAAGCATTTCCGACTTGGGAGATGCTTCCTCCAGCGCCGATGCTCGAAACAGCCGGCCCTAGTTTGACTCAGTGTTATAGTTACACCCGAGATGTAGTATAAAATAAACCGCTCACCAGGCGCAGTATATCCATCAGCATTGCCACTGTATATATTGTAAACTATCCCAGGGGTGTTGGGAGTGTACGCCTGTAAAGAAGGCTAGTAAGTATATATCTTAATCAGGGCGTTTCAGACTTACTCCGGGGAACGCGACACCAGATGGAAGAGCGGATCCATTTGATGTCACAGCAATCTGAGCACAGCCTATATTGCATGGTTAGCCTCAAGTCTTGCTGTATCGACGGCTCACATCTACTTACTCATGTACAGCTGAGCACCCCGAACAGGGTTGGATGCGTAAGCCACATTAGCTTCATGCAGAGCTAACGGAATTAGATACAATCATGTTAGCCGAAGATCACAACAGAAAGTAGGAGAACTTGCCAACAATCTCCGCGCGAAGCAGGTATTGACCGGCAGCAATGTTTGGTATTCTCACAGAGTGTTGACCGTGCGATGCAATGAGCTTGTCCACACCCCAGGTGGCTCCGCTTCCCTTCTCGGAGTAGATCTTGACCCATACGTTCCCATTACTATCCAAGGATAAACGAATGGCTGATAAGTTTGGGTGGTGAGCTACCTAGGCTTGCGCACGTACCCGTTAGAAGATGCTGGAGCGATGTATACTTGCACGGGGCCCTTGTGAGATGTTGCGATAATATCATCATTTCGACTATCATGGTACCCTTCAAAAGGAGTGAATACTTATTCCGGCCTTGGTTTTACAAGACTCACACTCAAAAGTGAACGTGTCGCCGGACTTAACGGACAAATACCTCCCCACCGGGTTGTTGTTCACATTGCCTGTATGAAATATCTAGTTAGACAACGGCCAAAAATCTCAGTCGGCAAATAAACTTGCATGCCATTGCCGATGACGTTAAGTCTTTCACCGGGTTGTTGTTCGGCGGCGAGCGAATATAGTTATAGCGGCCATCGCCCCTTAAAAATCGTAAAATAAATGCCAACGTCCATAGTGACTAAGACTCACTGAAATACGCCATTAATCCACACACCATAAACGGTAGTGTGAGCAGATACAAATGCGGCGCTCAAAAGCGAAACAGCGAGTGCGGAGATCCTCATGCTTGAATGACAAGTCGTGGGATGTCATGAGGATCGACTTAACACCCTTTATATGGGCGTTGGGCGGCAGCAATTGCAGGTTTGTCTGTCGGCACCGGAGCTCGGCCGGCAGCTCGAGACCCGACTTATCGCCCGAGTTTGAATGCGTGGAAGCTGCTACGTGATGCGACTACCCACCTGACGAGTCGTTCCAGTTGAATTAGAGTGTGGTTGAATCCGATGTCAAAGTCTCGCCAACGGCTCTATTCAGGAATCTGATCATCAAGGTGTACTAATTGAGCTATGCGGAGTCTTCGTACGTTCTCAGGTAGCATTCTTGAGAAGCCAAGACATATAGTCCATATCGCTTGCCTGATGACATCGGGCAATGTAGATGTATGTAGGTACCGAGGTTCAAGAGGGGAAGTGCCGCAAAAATACCGCCGGCGCATCATCGGTATGGCGTAGTACAAAATCCTCGGTTTGCGAGGGGCTGGAGTAGGGTTGGGAGGTAGGCGCGAGCTATGCACAGCTTACGAGAACCCGATCGGTAGTGGCAATCGCGTATGAACACGATAGCCGGCTGCCGAGCACATGTTGGCTGAACCAATGGTTCGTACAAATACAACCACCAGGGAACTGGGGTTCGGGTTATTGCAAACTCGCATATGATATAATTAATCATTTATCGTATAGATTTTGGTTTCAGGTCGTTTTCGACCTTTGGTTAGAGCTTATTTGGTGATCGCATTTTACTTGTGGCTACATCCCGGTATATAGTTCAGAGTATCGTGAGACTATTAGGGGGTCATTGAGGTATGACACGTAAGGAGGTGGCTGGTAGGTGCAATTCGCAATTGATTGGTTCGCGTGCCTTGATGCCGCGTTTTTATGTAATTTATGTAAGTGCTCCTGGTCGTTCTCTTGACCGCTTGACCTTGCCCTCCACCAGTATGCCACGGCGCACTGTCCCTATGAGTATATTTGAACTGCCAGAGCTAGTCCATCATGTCAGTATCTTTCTGAAACCCTGCTATCGTGTTCGACTAGCCTGCACAAATCGATCAATATTTGGCGCGGTCATGTCTCGACTTTGGAAACAAGTTGACAACGTATCCCAAATTTTACTGTTACTGCCATTTATCAGAGACCTTAATCTAACAAGGGTGGTGAGCATATTGAGTGCTACTTCTATTATCTTGGAAAACCGACTCTAACGAGGGATAGGATTTGCCATTCCACCTTTCTGAGACCGATTTCTCTCGATTAGAAGTATATGCACCATGGGTTCAGCATCTTGTAATCGATCTAAGCAATCGTCTGTCTGACGAGGAGGTGGAATTGATATGCTACTACTCTTTGACTCGCGCTCTATTGCCAAATCTCCGATCCATTACCTCCAGAAGTGACCCTAATCTTGTTGCAGTGGCGATTCCCTGGATCATGCCCCTCTTATCGCCATCCTTAGTTAGTTTAGACCTTACTGCTACGAGCTGCATACAGGTCAGATACCCTCCTTGGTCGGTTTTACTACATGCGCTTTCCACAAATTGTCCCAGTCTAACGGCGCTCGCGGTGATACACGACCCCGAATCAACTAGAAGATTTATGCCAATCATGCGAGACTTCGGGTATTCACCGAACGACGATACGGACATTATCAACGAGGAGCATAAGCACGGTCCCGGACGTTTCCTTGCTTGCATCTGTCCACTTGTGAGCCTCAGTGTCTCCATTGATACTCTAGATAGATTCTGCCTGGATGTGATAAGCAGATGGCGATCGCTTGAGCGTCTTGAGATTGTTATGAACCTAGACGAGGGTTGCTCACTCCCGGAGATATCTGAATTGGCGTTTCCTCGCCTGAAGCATCTTGCTCTCTATACTATCAACTTTACGATTGATGTCTTCAATACGTTTTGGAGTGTCCCAGCTCTTGTAGGTAATCTCACCTCGGTTAAGTTTGCTCCTGTTAGATGGTCGTACGACGACTCCAACAATAAACTCCTGATGCACCCCCAGACCCTAGCTAACTTAGTGGAGAAAAGTCCCCATGTCGAGGATATCTGGCTTAAGGTCCATGACGTGGAAGCGCGCAACAAAGTGCTTGACGTTCCGATAGCTGCGCTAGATGCTCTACTGCACTCACCCCTTCAAAGCTTTCACCTTGAGGGTGTACGCCTCACTGGGTGTGAAAACGTGCCGAATTATCTGGCAGAGGCTTTTCCTCGCTTGAAAATGTTTGGACTACCCGACCATATGCTAGATTTCGCAGACTTGCGGACATTCCAAGCTCGGATGCCTCAACTAGAATCTATCCATCTTGGCATTAACGCAGCATCCCTGTCGTCAGATTTAGACTGTGAAACATCCCGTATTCCACATTATCGTCAATCACCATTTTGCGTCCTCAATGTGAACTTTCTCAACCAGGCTCAATTTGGCCCTTGGACGAGCGCTCGGCTGTATGAATATCATCATGGAATTCTGCTCGTACGGTAAGTTTTTGTACTTGTACTATCGAGCCAAGGTGTTAACTCATACTATGCTGTGTGATGTAGGTATCTTTTCTCATTATGGCCATATGTACAACTGCGCGAAAGGCGCAGTGGCGATTGGATAATACGGCCCCAGCTGCCAGATGGTATGCTGTCGCTTATCAATGACCATTTATCGGCATTGTCATACTGCAACAACGACCCAACAGTTAAGTACGAAGATGTCGGCATTTTCACCGAGGAGCTCTGGGTGAACTATGATGTGGACTAGTTTGGTACACAATCGGTTGGCGAATCATTGTTTTGGCTGAGCTTTACATTGGCTTATTTCTCTGGTAATTTGAGGTGGCATGGTAGCAGTCAATCACTTGCAAAGCGAGAAAACGAACTAATATTGACATTTATTGAGGACGATGTATTGACATAACACGACGTTAGATACGAATGCGACACACGGGTTACTGAGCTGCTCGTTTAAAGTTTGGCTTTAGGGGCTCCTGCCTCGAGTGTCGCAGCAGCGGCAGACAATACGACCGCGCCCCGCTCTTTAGTTTTCGTCGCTATTTACGTAAGCCATGGTTAGTCCATCAGCATGTCGGGTTATAAAGAATGAACGCACAGAAGATAACCTTATTTCCCTCTTTCCACATTTCGGTCACCAGCGTCTCACCAGGATAGACTGAGCCCGCAAAGCGCACTTTAATATCTTTCCAGCCACCAAACGTCTTCAAGACGTGTTTACCAGCAAAACCGAGGAAGCATAGACCTAAGGACACGCATATAGTCAGCCTTTATGCAAAACCCAAGTGAGGGAATGCTGACCATGAAGAATTGGCTTGTCGAATCCACCACCTGCAGCAAATTCAGGCTCGATCTAGGAGATGGTCAGATGAAACGTCATGTCAAACGGTGAAACTGCGTACGTGAAGAGGGTTGAGATCTCCGCTCAACCTATAGTAGTCGTGAGTATTAGGTCTTGATGAGAAGAGCACGATACAACGTACCGGTAGAGAGCAGCTTGCCTCTCATCTGTCTTCTCCTCAACCACGGCATCAGGCGCACGTTTAGGTGGGGTGTTTGTAGCGGACGCCGCGCCTCGATCTGCGTGCAAAGGGCCCTTCGGTCAGCCCAAGCCATAACCCAAATACGAGCTAATGCGTACCGCTCCCCTTCTTCTTTCCCCCAAACCCGCCCGAGCCACGCAAGAATACGGTCGACTGGTTCTCGAATACAACCTTTCCGGTAGCTTTATCTATCGAATCCACAGCAACCGTAACGGCCGCTGCCTTGCCCTTGTCCAGAATCTCGAGCAGGCGAACTTTGTTCACGAGCGTGCCGCTGGTTGGAATAGGGCCCTTGATAGCGAGGTATTGCTCTCCGTGGAGAAGCTTGGTCTGCAAATTTAATAAATGCCTCAGCATCTACTTAACCCAAGTAAGGATCGATAGACTCACGGGATTAAAGTTCGGAACAAAGTCATAACTCATTGACGAGCTCGCTCCGAACTGAGGAATCACACCAAATGTAGGTAGCGCTTGGAAGTTTTCGTGTCCCTCAAACGTCCACTGCAGCTCCTTTTCCGTTGCTCCGATCCCAAGATTGTAAAGGATAACCTCGCGCTCGGTATACTCGAACTCAACGGGTTCGGATGCAGCCATTTCCTTCTTAGCCTCGGTAATCGAGGAAGGATCCTCCGGGTCAGCGGGTGCGGAGTCAGAGCTGGTATTGGAGAAGTTCTCGACAATCTACGAACGGGGTAAATCATTCTACACCCGTGTTTGTTGAACAATCTACTTACCTGCTGAATGGCCTCTTGGGTCGAGGTTGGGTAGGTTGCCCGCCCGTCGTCTACGCATACAGCCCATGAGCCTGCTTCATTATTCCCCGTGTATCAATTTACTCACCAAAGTTAGTGATGATATTCCACTTGGAGAGAACGTCCTCAGGCGTGAGCGGTTTGTTCTGTGGGAACCCGTGGCCACCAGCACGCTGCCACCTTGTTTGAGCAGCCCATCCACCAGTAACCTCAAACAAGGCACCGTTAGTGTCTTCGTTGCCTGTAGAATGAGATAAAGTTAGTGACTGAACTTGGTTTTTCGATCAATGTACCGCTTACTTTCGCTCGCAAGGTAGCCAACAAGAGGCGCAATGAAGTCTGGGGAGAATGCCTTGACCATCTCTTCGGGCCTACACTCAAGTGTTCAGCATAGCTAAATGGAGTGCAAGTTACGCATGACTAACCAGATGGTCGCGGTCATAGCAGTGCCGGCGGAAGGAGCGATGCAGTTGGAGATGATACCGTAACGAGATCCTTCGATAGCAAGTGTGCGGGTCAGGCCGATGATGGCGGCTTTGGCGGTTGAGTACTAAAGTAGACCTATGAGGTAATCAAAACTCAATCACTCAATGAGCACTCACGTTTGCTTGACCAAAGTTTCCATCTGAAACGAACCATATTTTGAGTAACAAAAATAGAGACGACAGGATGGGCACTTACAGATGCCGACGCCGGATGCGGTAGTAACAATACGGCCATACTTTTGCTTCTGAAACACCGGCCAAACAGCTTTCGCGCACTTGTACGTCCCACTACAACCAGCAACATTAGTATAGGCATACCGCATCCACACATTCCCTAGCAGCTCACCGCAAGTGAACAGCTAGCACATCCATCCACTCCTTCTCGGACATTGCCGTAAAGCTCTTATCCCTCAGGATCCCCGCGTTAGCAATCAAAACATGAATGCTTCCAAATGCGTCCAAGGCGCCTTTGACGATCGCCTCGCCGTCCTCTGCACTGCACACAACAGCTACGGCCTTGCCTGGTCCGGCAGCGGTAACCTCATCCGCAACTTTCTTCGCTGCGTTCTCCGAAACATCGTTTACGACCACATTTGCACCGAGTTTCCCGAACATCAAAGCATACGCCCGTCCGAGACCGGCGCCAGCACCCGTGATAATCACGGTCCGGCCCTTGAATTCAACGGTTGCGTCTCCTTGGTCGTTTGGTCCAGCGCTCTTGGCAGCCTGGAGGGTCTTGACCATGTCTCGGTCGTTCATCGTCTTGGGGTGATCTGGGGTTTTGGACTCAAAATCACAGATCGAGGCGAACGAGTGGCGGACGGCGCTAGGTGTAAAGCTCGAGTCGGCGCGGAAGATGTGGCCTTGGGAACGTTCCCAGCGGATCTCGGCGACAAATCCGGCTCCGACTTCGAAGACTTTGCCAGAGGCGTTAGGGGAGGAGGGGTGCGAGAGGGCCAGGACGAGGGGAGCAACAAACTCGGGCTACGATTCATTCAATAAATATTGGTTTGCTTTACGAACTAGTCATATAGTAGATGTCTCACCTTGAGTCCAGCAAGCATCTCAGGAGGCATGATTGTCTCGGTCATTTTGGAAGCAGCCATCGGCGCAATGCACGACGCGTTAATGCCATATTTGGCGCCTTCGAAAGCAAGTGTGCGTGTGAACGCGACGAGACCCATCTTGGCAGCCGCATACTAGAAAGTAGATGTGAGCAACAATCATGAGAGAGACAAAAGTCGTATACTACTCACGTTTGCTTGACCCATGTTTCCTAAGTCACGAATATAAGGGTCAGTATGTATCATAGACACCTCTAGAATAGAATCACACCGTAAAGTCCAGCAGCGCTCGCTGTGTTGATGACACGGCCGAATTTTTGCTTGCGGAAATGAGGCCAAGCTGCCTTGGTGCATGAGAACGCGCCATCAAGATGAACTGCTTTGACGAGGTCGAATTCCTGAACAAGTACAACATCAGTAGGGAAGTTAGCTTACGAGCCATGATCTTATTTACCTGGTCAGACATGTTCTTGAAGGACTTGTCCCTGCATTGACACATATTAGAAACAAGCTCGACGATAACGAAGTCACTAACCTCAGAATGCCAGCATTATTGATAAGAATAGTAACCCCACCGAAGGCATCGAGGGCAGTCTTAATGACCGCAGCTCCATCAGTGACCGAAGAGTTATTCGCGACGGCCTTTCCACCAGCTATATTATCCGATGAACAAAATATCCCGACAATATCCATGAGAACATACCTTTCTTGATCTCCTCGACAACCTTCTCGGCGTTCTCTTTGCTAACATCATTGACTACAACGTTTGCTCCTCGAGACGCAAACGCAAGTGAATACCTAATTAGCCGAACTTTATAAGCTCGGACCTATTGATCCATTTCGGCCAAACTCACGTGCGTCCAAGCCCGCCACCTGCGCCGGTGACTACGACAGTGTGCCCTTTGAAGTCAAGTTGAGACATTATGAGTGGTGATGGTGATGGTGGTAGTAGTTATGTAGTAGTTGAGCAAATCAACGTCTGGTTTATGTGCTCGGTGGTGGTTGCATGTGAATGAGGCTCGGATGTAGACCCGAGACGTCAATATCAGGCCCTGTCAAAATCACATGCTCGCCTCCGGCTATTCGGGGTCAACCATCCCCGCGTTGCCGCTCTTTAAATGTAACCAATTCCACCATCATCTACTTACTTGCAGCGTGTAGTACCTACCTCCACACCATGACTTCGACATCTTACCCCATAGTCTTCCCTCAAAATCTCTCTGCCGGAGAAAGTGGGATGGCCACACTCACCCGTCCCACCCCATCGCTATGGGTGCTGCGAATGCACTCTGGCGTAGACAACAGTGAGCTGGCTAATAATCTTTTCGGTTACGGATGATTGTTTAACCGAATATATAGGAATAAGTTCTAAAATGTGTAGCGAGGTACTCATCCCTGCACTCGATACTGTCGAACGCGAATGGAGGTCTATTTGGCGTGCTGCAAAGCGGAACAAAACCGGCGTCAAGGAAGGCGCTGAGGGTGGTTTCGTTATTACTGGAACGGGTGATAAGTTCTTTAGCAATGGCAAGAGTGTTGATTCCTTGCTCACGGTGCAACGTCTGATGAGGTGAATAGGCCTGGACTATGAAAATGCCATTCGGCAACCGGGATTCATGGTCGGCGAGTAACCTCCGCTTCCTATAAGCGGTGTATCTCATCACTTTTATTACCTATAGGCATACTAAACCCTGTCATTTCGCGCCTCCTATCTTTCCCCAGTGCGTACGACCTGTATATACCAAGCTATGCCTGACTTAGAACCCCAATCGACAGTTCCAACAGTCGCCGCACTCAACGGACATACTTTCGCCGCCGGCTACCTACTCGCGCTCGCATGTGACTACCGTGTTATGACGTCTGGCAAAGCGTGGGCTAGCTTCAACGAGGTTCCTTCAATCTATCATCTACACCCAATCAAGTATCTGATTTTTATATTGAATATCAGATTCATTTTGGCGCCCCACTTCCACCAGCATTCGCTGCTCTCATCCGTGTCAAACTTGGACACTCACACCCTACGCTGATGCGCCGCACCGTCCTCGAAGGACACAGGTTCACTCCTCCCGAGCTTCTTGAGGCAGGCGTAATCGACGCGGTTGTAGACGGTTAGTTAAACACTTATAACATCATCAACTATTTATTAATTAATATTTTAGGCGGACACGAAAAGGTCCTCGAGCGTGCATGTGCCATCGCCACAACCATGGGTGCTAACGCGAGGGGTGGCGCATGGGGTTTGATCAAGGTATGTACCTGGTCGTTATGGCTTGCTTATGCAGGTGTATTCACAACGCATCCTGTGTTTCAGAAAGGGATCTATAAGGAAGCATTGGAGGCATGCCGAGACGATTCTAGACAAGTTATGCCTGATGAGGAGGATGTTTTTGCTAAGGCTCGGCTATAAGCCGAGCGACAAGCACATAATCTCGCTGAATCGCGCATCTGCCAGTGCATTGGGGGCTCACAGATGACATTTATCATTTGTATATCGCACAGTAAAATCGAGAGAAAAGTTTATCAAGGGCATGCCTCGACCGCAAGTCACGGACTAGACACAGCAAGAGCAAATACGGAGATGAGAGCGTCAAGCGGGGCAGAAATGGATGAAAAATTCATTTACAAGAAAACTAGCTGCGCCGGGGAACATAGCGGAAGAGTTTAGTTACAGGACGATAATCGTGCGAGTCTACCACATACTGTACCTGACATCGGTAAGTACACGAGAGTCACCCTTTGCACGGGATACCTTAATCCCAGCTGGTGAATCTATCGCGGCAAGGCCATTCATAGGCAGTACTGTGGCCTGGAATATCGCATACAAGGTCCGGGAAAGCGTGCAGTAGTTCGTTTCTAAGCTCCTCCAGCCCCATGTGGCCGCCACCTTCAGGATTGCCTATCCTGCACATATTGAGGTGAAGATTTTCGACACCATACGCTGAGACTATGGTCTTCAACCCCTCGAGATTCACGTCGCATGTCTCCATGCATAGATGCGGCAAGCGGGGAGCATCCTGCTCGTGTGGTTCGACCCCATCTCCGCCCGTCTGGTGTCCGAGAGTCGTTGTTTGAAGTTCAGCTTCGCTAAGATGCGCAAATCCTTGCAATACCAAACTGTCCAACGAAATAACTACCGACGAAAGAGACAGGGCCCACTGAGGACCTATTCCGAAGTCAAGATTCGAACATACTAGGGACCTCGTCCGGATGTTATGAAAGAGGGGCCGTAGCGTATCAGTAGCTTCCGGCGCATCAAGGGCAACATCCAAGGCATTCAGGCAGTTAGACAAAGAAACAAGAGATAGCAAGCGTTCAAGGCTTTCGTGAGACAGACTGCCTAAGTACAGCACTTCTAGGTGAACGAGACTAACCAGAGTGACCGCATCAAAGCTATCCGAACGTGTTATCTCTAAGCCCTCAAGCTTGAGGGTAGTCAACCCGGGACTTGAGCTCAGAATATTTGCGAGCTGAGAAGCTGAAATTTGAACCCTATGGTACCAATTGAAATATAACCGGAGGTCTATCAGATTATGGTAGGCCGCACTTGTCCAGGGGATAAAAATCGCTTCTAATTGGAGCACCGAAAGTGATTCTAAGACGGCTTCAGCATGCTCGATCGACGCAAGGTTGAAGCTCCAGCCAAGCGGGAGAGCACTCCGAGACTGCGCTGAATCATCCTTCTTAATCTTTAGAGATTTGGTCACCCCAACAGAGCAGTGGTCGAGCCAGTGTTTCATAACAATGTGGATCCCAGAAGTTGCAATTACAGAAGAATTTATATCAAGCTTGTGGATACGCTGACATGCTTGGGTGAGAAATGCAGGCAGTTTAGGACTTTCATCCCAAGACCGGTAGACGTCTCCCTTGTTCGGGCTAAGTTCCGATACACTCAGGTGGATTGGAAGGCCGTTTGCACGACTGAGTGAGAGAGCGGCATTGTCATAACAGGATCCCGCCGTGGAGATCTTGATGTCTGCCCAAAGAGAGGGCGTGTTGATGGCAACTTGTCTCCAATAAGAGCTCGTCTCGGCGAGTGCCTGTACAGGTGGCAGTTTATTAGGTTGGTGACAGTATCCAGAAGATTTTTGCATCACAAGGAAGATATTAGCGAGAATTTCTGGTGGTAACGTGTGAATCGGAGCTAGGGTTGTTGACAGATTTCTAGCGAATTTTAGCGAAATTAGAGCTTTATGCAAAGTAGCTTCCTCTGAGGCAAGACCAGTCATTTCTTCATCTACGCTCAAGAGTGCTTTTTCGATTTTTTGTCGTCCATATTGGCGATGCGATGGCGATGTGCAGATCGCAACAAGGTCTGTACACGCCGCCAAATAACCCTGGACTGTGTCGGCTAGAGTAGAGCGCCATTTTTTCCAATTGTCTAACACACGTTCAACATCAGATTCGACATCAAGTGAGTGAGTCGTGTCGTTCCTAGAAACCACTTGAGCCTGAGATAAAGTTGATTATAAGCTATAACAAGCGTTCGTGTGTCTACTCCATTGCTCACCTGGGACATTATGTGGGACTGGTTGCACGTTGTATGTGAACGAAAGTCGATAACTGGGGTGATCGTACTTGTGGGACGTCAACATAAACAGTCGATTTGAAATAACGGTAAGAAATGTCAACCAAATGGTCCTACCAATCACCAACAGCCACTTTAGATTACAGGATCGGCCAGGTATTGTGTTCATGGCTCAACTAGTCCTCTGCCTAATCATGAGAGTAGCAGGATTAATACGTGGGCTTCTAGTCAGTCTTATTAGATTTGTGTAGTGGAAATTCGAGCATTTTTCACTAGATCTCGGCGATCTTCAGGAAGAACGAAGTGCCGACCTCAGCCGCGGATTAGCAAAGACAACGCAGCCGGAAACTCTACTAGAGTGTGAGCGCGCAAGACAAGCTAGAGGTTATTGAATTTATTCAGAAAATTTGAGCTAAATAGGGACAGAGCGCCTCGGCTAAGCGTAAAGCACTAGGCAGCGAGTGATTGTTCCACCTGGAGGTTCAAGATGAATCAATACGCGACGTCTTAGTTCTAGGGAGCACATTGATTCTTACTAGTCACGAACCCTGCAGTGCGGCCATTCAGCAGTGATGTTGTCGCTCCAAACAATGCATATACAGTAAGCTCGCCAGCACTTCCACCTCTGTCCTGGCCTAGTCTGTAATACTCCGACGTTACTAAAGGCTACTAAGGTCCTGCGTAGCGCTATTTCTAGCTGGTCGCCACCTTCCCGCCAAACGTAGAATAACCAACCTGGCAGCTTAAGACACTACTTATGCTTGCCTACGAACTCGAGCCATGGTAACATATGAGCCGAATCTGGCTCTCGCAAGCAATATATTAACTCTCGCTAATCAAATCTTTTGACCCACGGCCATTCAGCGGTAGTGCCGCCGTTCGAGACAACACATACAAGGTTAGGAAAAACATCCAGTAGTTGACTTCTGAGCTCTCCCATCCCTTTCAAATAGCTCCCACTGATCTCAGCGTTATCTACCGGACACCGATCGAGATGTAGATTCTCGACACCATACGCTGAAACTATAAGCTTCAGCCCCTCTATGTTTACGTCGCAGTATCGCATAAATAGGTGCGGTAAGCAGGGGGCAATCTGTCCATGTGGTGTATCCTGGTCTGGACTTGTTTGGCGCTCGCCAATAATGGCTTGAACTTCAGTTTCGTACAGCGGCAATTCGTTCAGTACTAGGTTGCTTAACGAAGTGACCATTGCCGAAAGAGACCAGGCCCAATATTGAGAGTCTGGGTGCTCGTCGATCCCAGAACATATTAGTGTTTTAATGCGAACGTTACGGAAAAAAGCCTGGATCAGGTCGGCAACCTCATCGGATTGACGGATACGCAAGCTAACGCTTAAATCATTTAAGCAGTCAGATAGAGAAACGAGAGATAATAAGTGTTGGTAGCTTTCACGAGACATCTCACACAAGTAAAGGACTTCGAGATGAACAGGACGAATCATAGTAGTCGAGACCCAGTCATCTGAAGATGTTATGTCCAAGTTTTCAAGCTGAAGTCTAACTAGTCTAGGGCTTGAATTCAGAATATTTGCGAACTCGGAGACTGAAATCTGGACCCTGTTGGGTTGAGCGCATTCATAATATAATCGGAGGTCAGCCAGATTGTGATAAGCCGTACTTGCCCAGGGAATAAGTGTGGACTCTAGCTGGAGAACGGAGATCGATGTCAGGACAGCTTCAGCATGCTCAGTTGATTCAAGATCGAAGTCCCAGTCAAGCGGGGGAGGAGTGTCGAGGGATAGTACTGCCTCGGGTCTTTGGATTCGTAAAACTTTTGTCACCCCAGCAGAACAGTGATCAAGCCAGTGTTTCAATACGATTTCGGTGGTAACGTTTGCATATGCACGTGAGTATATATGGAGCCCATGGATCTGCTGGCACGCCTGCCCGAAGAATTTGGCTGGTTTATGCAAGCTCTCCCAAGACCAGTGTATGTCCGAATCCTCTCCGTCGGGCTCAAATATGGTCAGGTGGATCGGAGCGCCATTCGTGCGATCCAGGGTGGAAACAGCATTGCCATACCAAATCTGTCCTGCGTTTATTCTGACATCTGTCCATAGAGAAGGCGTACTGATGGCAACTTGCCTCCAATAAGAGCTTGTCTCAGCGATCGCTTGTGCAGGTGACATCCGATTGAGTTCAAGATAATATTTGAATTCATCGTAAGAGCTAGAGCGTCGATGTGCCATAAGAAAAATATCGGCAAGAATCTCAGGAGGTAACATTCGAATTGGACTCAAAACCTTTGATTGGTTTCTAGCAACCTTTAGCGAAGTCGAAGCCCTATGTAGTGCAGCTTCCTCCGAGGCAAGGCTGGCGAGCCCAGCATCTACAAGCGAGAGTATTACTGCGATTCTTCGTTCACGAGATGGATGATGGTGTGGCGCCGCGCAGCTTGTGACTAGATCAGAGCACGCTGCCAGAAAACCCTGAACCGCCACCGTCAGAGCACCGCGCTGTAGTACCCAGTTGTTCAACACGCGCTCAAGGTCAAGTCCCGAGTTAAGCGAGTACGGTGCGCTTTTTCCAGGCTTTAGATATGGGCCCACTTGAGCCTAGAGCAAAGTCAACTACTATTACCCATCCAAACTGTTCGTGTGACTGTTCCGTGACTCACTTGTGCCATTGTTTGAACCTAGTTGCACGTCGTGTACGCGTTCGTGAAATGCTATGGCTTAGGATTAATATTAGTCACCCGGGCCGCGCTCGAGGGTACGTGGCGGATAGGACGTAAAGATGGTCGAGACGCTAGTTGATTATATGAAATAGTCAGGATTGGGCCAGGAGGCGCTGAACGGATGGTCCTGCCAATCACCATCCTCCAAGCAGTTCGCCGCGCCTCACAGATTCAAATATCCATGAATTCGATTTGACCTTCGTAGTACGTGACCCTCCCAACTTATCTTGACTCACGTGTTGTGTTTCTGTCTCGACCTTACAGAACCAAAAAAGACTGACTCAAAGCCCGAAGGTGGGGTCGGTGCTTGACTCTTGCTTTACTTGAGACATCTGAAATCGGTCAGTTAGACGGCATTATCCCGATCTTACAGTGTGAGTCGGTTATAGCACTAACCTTCAATAAGGCACCCGTGGCTTCAGCTCAAACCAAGACGTGGACGAGACGCTGTGGTGCCTTTATTACG
>WSTJ01000681.1:0-19815 GCA_019623705.1 Ceratobasidium sp. 428
AGGAGACGCACCAGATTAACGCTATGCAGATAAGAAAGGCCTTTTGCTACTTGTGCGCACTATTATCCACGTCAGCGCACACTGATTTATAGCTATCCAAATCATATACACTCCGCACTCACTAATTCGTACCGATCAACCCCAGGATACCTTTGAATATATTCTGCTAAATTCCCGTTGTCCATCCATGGCGAGACCATACCCAAGCGTCCCTGAAACATCATAATGCCCGAGAGCTCCTGTACATTTACATGCTTGATCTTTGACCAAACGTAGAGTTCACGCATTGCACGCTACGCAAATGATTTGAATGTCATTAAAGCCCTCAATTGATGAATTGGCGAACCTTTCGGGCCTTTGGCGCTGAATCTTGAGAAAGTACATGGTGCCTCAGGGTCTTAATTGCCATGGAAGTTCCGTCTTGTAGTCGTCCGAGGTATACGTCGCCAAAGCCACCACCTGCAATAGCGAACAGAGACTGGCTACTGAGGTCCATCCGCGAAGACAGGTCCGTACACCCGTGTTCTACCAGACAGTCAAACATATCATGCACTGACTAGAAATATACCCAGTAACGGTTGATCAGGAGCGACTCCTACTGCTATGTTCACGGCTCACAGTCTTGCTGGACACGATTTCCAGAGTTGATTGCCGAACCGGACGCTTAGGTTCTAGACGCTTAGTTGTACATTGGTACAACGATCGTGTACGAGATTTTGAAGAACTCTGTGGTCCAAATTGAACGCGATTAGTAGTGAGCACTCGGGGATATAGTTCAACGTACCTGCTCCGTCCAACTTGCGGCACAATCAATTGGATTCGCGGTTCTAGTTGACACAGGGTGGTTCATGATCCTTTGCGACGCCGAGGGGGACGTCTTCAAGAGCTGACACCCGCGTATGCACGCTTAATACTTCCCACTCGCGTAGATTTAATTTAACACAGCGTTCACGCAAACGGAATGGTCATCATTACTGGATCAAATCATCGAATCATACAAACCGATAAATAAGCGCCTAAATCCAAGAAATCAAAATCTTACAGCCCTTCTACCGCTCCAGCCTAGGAATCGAGAACCCATAAGCCTTAGTCTTTCCCTCTGGACTCTTCTTATCCACCTCCAACCGCAGCGAAATGTTCAACGCGTCTTGCGCCTTGGTCCCTGTAGCCGGTGCCAACGCCGAGGCATCATGACCAACCTGTGCGCCCTTGACTTCCTTCGCGATCGTCCCCGCACCGCCAGAGATTTCGCCCGTCTCTTCGCCAGATTTGGGCTGTCCCTTGTCTGCAGTGCGAACTGCGTGGTCCTTGTGCATAATTTTGCCCACGAGCGATGCCTTCGGCTTTTCGCCTTCGTTTGCATTACTGGTTTGTTGCGCAGGGTTGTCGCCGAGCTCTTCAGCCGTAGTCGCCTCAGGTCCAGCGGAAGGGTCGGCACGAGTGATAATACAGTAGTTGCGGGCAGTGTAGGTGGTTTTATTTACGAGGCGGTTGGAGCCGTCGACGCCTTCTTCGAAAATACTCACTGAATGAAAGCTTCAATAATGATAAAATGTATAAAGGTAGTTATATGCGCACTTAGATTCTCAGCTGTATTATGGTCGAGGCGGTGAAGTTTGTTCCGTGCGTTCAGGACATCTCCGACAGCTATGTGCACGAATTAACATCCTGTAAATGGCATATTAGCTCAGAAGCTCACCTTCAGGTGGTGGTGCGTTAGTGATCGCCGAACTTATCTACAGCCGGAGCTCTGTTAACCACTCGCGTCGGTTCAGATCGTGATAAACGACTCACAATATTCACAATATACCGATGGTCCTTCTCCTGTGGCACATTCAACTTGGCCTTGCTAAAGAACCGCCCGATGGCCGCGAGGTGGACGTCTCCACTTAGAATCGTGATGCGGACTTGCTTGGAGTAGCTGAGCGACTGGAGGCGTTGGACAAAATGATTACGCTCGGCTTTATGTACGGCGGCTGCCCAGTGGTCTTCAAGATCTGATGTGAAGTATCATAATTAGTTGTGTCGTGCCGTTGAGCCGGCGTACATACCGTCCAAGAGCTCGGCTTTCCCATCGAAACTAAAGTTCGAGTCATTAAAGTTGAGGTCCCAAACCTGAAACCAGGCAAAAAGACTCACTCATTGAACAATGCTGACAAAATCCCAAACATCTTGTTTAGTACCCTCAATGGGGCCATCAAACGGCTAGTCATCAACGTCTCGGCCCAGACAAGTCGAGGGTAGGCTATAGCTTCTGTTCAGCCAAGTAACGGTATCTCAGAAGAAAGACTCACCGATTGGAACACCCAACAAAAGTAACAAATGCTTCGTCTTACCAGGCTCAATCTCCTTCTCAAGTCGGTCGAACATAGCTTGATAAGTATCAGCATAACAGATTCGCTCGCGTGTACGATCCGTACTACAGCGTCGCCCAAATCATTAGTAAACCATCATACCATGACGAAGCCAAAGGCTATACTCACCGGCAATCGAGCCCATAGAACAACACACCCTCTCCGAGTGATGTACATATACTCAGACCCTGGTGTTGCATATACGGACCCCGCTGAGGATGCCGGATATACGACGGATCGAGTTCCTCGTCTTCCTTGTCCTTGTCCTTTTCCTTTTCGTCATGTTTCCCATTCGTCGCGCCATTTTCGGTCCCATTTGACGCGCCGTTGGTAGCATCGTTTCCATTCGCCTTACTCGCGTTTTCTGGTTTACTAGTCGCGGCCTTCTCCCTGTCCGCCCTAGTCGTTGGCATGCGTACCTTGGGCTTCTTCTCAGGATTTGGCGTAGGTTTGTGCGCTGGGGCAACTACGGGGTTGAAACTCTTGGGATCGTAGGTGAGTCCATTGGTGACTGTAGAGGGCGGCAGGTGTTGTTGGAAGAGAGACATGCTAGTTGGGAGAAGAACGGGTTCATAACGCCGTGTAGAATAAGAAAGAGTCGAACTCACTATTTCCAAGCGATTTCGCCAATGCCCATGAACACAGGAGCGCGCTGCCAGGCGTCTTTGTAGGTCCCAAAACCGTCTGAGATGTAGTATTAAAAATACGACCGGTATGACTGGTCCAAACACCTCACCAATAATATCATGATCATCTGTCAAGAAGGAATAAGGTACTGCTACCGTTAGATAGAAAGGCACGTACCCCAAAGGTTCAGTTGCGGGATTTGAGAATTCGCCTCGCGGAAGGGGCTGGCGTTGAACCAGTCGCAGTGGTGTTGGAAATACCAATCGTCTACTTTGTCCCTATAGACGTGATTTTCGTCAAGGTCCAGACAAAACATAACAAAATACCCGAACTACGGACCTCAGTTCGAGCGGGAACGGAATCTTTGAACGCTTGCGCGGAGACAGTTCTTGAGCCCATGGGTATAGGGGAGCGTGAGGTTCAGTTATGCCGTCCGAGTAGATTTGGTCGCCGCCGCCAATCATTACGTGAAGAGGAGATTTCTCGTGGACTGATTTAAGAGGGTGAGGGTTAGTAGGAGGCTAAGGACGATCAAGACACCCACGGCGAAGAACGTCGTTCCACAAGGCAAGACCATTCACTTGTTTATCAGCTCCGGGAACAAATCCATTGCAGCTAGGCGCGAAATCAGCTTTGTTGAATGAGGGTAATCAAGGAGGAACATACCTGTGGAACATGATTCTAAACGTTTGGCCGAGCTTCGGTACCCAGAATGAGCGTTGAATCTTATCTCCACCATGTTGATGAGGGAGGCTAATCGAGTATTTAACCTCGCGTTCGTCTCCGCCCAGCGCTAGATCCATGTTGAATCGCCAATACACCCGATCGCGTTCTGTAAACAAGTGCACAGGCTCCGTCTTCGAGTCTGGCGCGTCCATCGAGATACTCGGCTCGTCCGGGTGCTTAGCAGCCTCCTCGTCCGGCGCGCGTAACACAATCAACACACTTCCATGCCACCTCTTGCTCTCATCACTCAACCGCCAGTACTTGAGCATCGGACCACAGAGCAGCTGCCATCCTTTACCATTCTCGCCCGCCCCAGTGTTCTGTGCCGCGCGTTCGGGATCGACAACTTCTTGGATATCTTTCCCCTCGTTGGCGTGCGCGACGGGTTGCGCACGGTCGGGTTGGGGCGCATCTGAAGCGATCTGGTTCGCAAGCGACTCGTGCGACTCGATAGAGGAAACGGAAGACGCATCCGAGGCCAGTGGTGGGGGTTGAGCCATCGTAGGGGGAGTTCGGTTGCTTGAACTTCATCGGTCGCGGTTTAAAACGTGATTTGTTGTTCTCGTAAATGACATCATTCGAATATCCGGCCATTCCAGGCCAGATCAGAAATAAACTCTTGGCACCGGCGCCTAACCGGGACCAATAGAGAAGGGCTTGTTTGGTTTGTCTCCAGGATTTATAGCAAAACAACTAGCGGCCCGCACAGCCTGGGTAACAAACGTATAGGCTATTTACTGTTTTCCCTTTTTTCGTCTAGTTTTCTGGAACCCGGCAGTAACCGGTCTGTTCGGCGAATTTGTCCTCCTAGCGCCGCTGTCGTCACAACCTTTACCCGGGTACGGATCTAAGGAACTTAGGGATCGCTGGAGTACCTTTATCTGTGCTCCGGTCGAAAGAGACAACCATTGTCGTATACACAATACAACATCCCAGCAATTATGAAAAGTACTGTGGGCTCTGACTGCGAATTCGGTTTCGCAGTCTGTCTAGTATATACGCTACTATAAATCTCTTACGCACGCCTTGAAACGAGGCACAAACTAGTGGTAGTTGGAGTACTATAGTTGCATGAGTGCGAAAGGGTCAAGGTATCGATTCGTAGGTAGCTTGTGACTGAAAATACTACTTTGGTATAACTTTATCACCGGTGGACGTTCGGCCTCCACCGAGCCTTTCTAGTGCTTCTAATGAATAAACGCCCACACCTTACTCTAGACTTCAGCAGACTTTCAGCCCAAGCCCAAAACAGAAGATACCTGACTCAGTAGCACCAGTTCTGTGAGTTACTGCCTTGTGAACAAGCTGAAATACGGGAGCCGTCGCCCAGAAGTGGGTGCTAATTATGAGCGTGGAGGGGAGGCGCAGTCCGCCAAGCACCGTCGTTTACTTTACATAACTAAAACAACCTCATTCCCACAGAGAGTTGGGAGATTGGAGTGTGTTGTATCACTGACTTGCAGAACCTACGTTCGGGCGAGTAGTGAACCGGTCACTATTTGACATAACTCACCAACATTCCAAGTAGTTAACGCATGTTCGAATGATCCCTCCTCCATTCTAAATGCGCTTAATTTTTCCATCTCGGGCTATTTTTCTCAACACCAACCACCGCGCCGTTACACACACTTGCCCCCCGTTTGAAACATGAAGTGGCGGTAGGAAGTTATGAACTTTTTTTGGAAGATATATTCCAACCCTATCTCCAGCTTGCATGACTGCGATTATGTTACGTACGGGCGCTTATCTAGGGCGCTACACTTCATATATGCGCCATCCTCGGTGAACGAAATACGTAGGTTCGATTGATTTCGGCAGAAGTACTAAGTCAGTACTTATATACGTCGATATTTGGTTGTTAACACACTCCTTGATATCAGACAAAGCCAATTGCATATCACAATGAAGGTAGCGAGCGGTATCAGAGAGTGACAGTCAAAGTATAAATAGATAACGGTCGCAAGTAAACTTGAAATGAGGGAAAGTTTGTCGCTAATTCTTTCGGATCGAGTCCGCATCCCTGACCAGGCATAACAATGATATTTATCCCACTACCACCATGTCCCCAACCGAATTGGACCTAATTTGTTCCCGGACTCTAGGCTTCATCCTGTTCTGAGTATTCTCGGGACCGGATGGTTCGTCAGTCCAGGTTTGGATATCATATAGTAACGGTGCAGCCCATAATGCGGTTAAAACCACCCCGTTCTCGGCATTCAACCCAGTGACTGAGCTCCAACGGCGTAAAACACATTGCTCTACAAATATCATGGTCAGTTGGGTCCCCTCCCTCACCCTGCTTAACTCACCAATCTTGGGTATCGCGTATTTGCTTAAAACCTCCAGGCAATACCTTGTCTGACTGGGGGGTATGAGAGCAATGATAAAATCAAAGTGCTCCTTTATCTGCATTGTTATAAAGGCAGCTCTTTCTTTGAAGCGTCGATCTTTTAGGTTATTCAGCACTTTGGACGGTACATAGCTATTTGGACAAAGTTTAGCTACCCGGCTACAGCGACGAAGTCAACAGGTGCTCACATATGATATTTCCAGCCATGAGGCTGAATTGTAATACGATCCTTCTCGGGCTCTTGATGCGACCACTCGACAAGAGGACATTCACGCTCTACTTCAGCTTTATCGATCATTTCGAACGAGTCTAGCTCCATTTCGAACGTTTCCGTCCTTTTGTCGGGGTTGAACAGCCATTGAAGGTACTTAGCCGCTCGATTGAGTGCTGGAGGCACCGACTCCTCCGAATGAACGGTTGCCTCCTCGGTGCGCTGATCTCCGGACGCTCGAGCAGCGGTACCAAAAGGACAAGCACCGGTAGAAGACGAAGGAGCAGATTCAGACCTCTGCGTGCTATCGCACTGCCTAGCCTGGCTGAGAGTATCCTCCCGCAAATAACAACCACTGAACGTTGGTTTGCCCATTGCGAGAGTAGATCAGCAGGAGATGAACGGGCAGTGGCGAGTCGACATGGCCGTCTGTAGAACATTCGCCACCCGGTACTTATGGCTGTGTACCCTTTGTAATACCATATAGGCATTTTATGTGGGTTACTCTGGCATCGTGTCCTTGACGTGGTGAGATTGCCCAACAGCAAATAGTGGCAAAGCCCAGCAGGTCTAACCTGTCATCAAGCGCGGACGTATAGCACAACGGAATGGGGTGGTAGCTATGTTCGATATACTACCTTATGTCAGAGATCGGCGTGACACTAATCTGTTATGGTGACAGTCCAATATGCTGTCGCGCTGTATGGAGACCAGGGCGTGTGGGCAGCATCTAGACTGCTCGGTAACCCATAAGCGTATATGATCCTTTGTGTGGAGCAACGGCGCTCACAGATCGACACCAAAAAACCGCAGGAAACAATTCACTGTGTATGAGATTGTGACGGAGTGCTATGCTGTAAAAACTATGATGTCGCAATTGAATATTGCCCTGCTTAGCCGTGGGCTCCGTCCCGTACCGTATTAGCCAATGGTGCAGTGGGGGAGGGGAGGATCGATTGGGGCCCACAGTTATAATTTGCATAATCGGAAATCGGGCGAGTAGTGAACTGGTCACACCTTTCGTTGATTTATCGACATAAAGCTATGGCATGCTTGGGCCATGCCTCGTCCACTACATGCCAATCTTTTTACCATGCGATAGCTATATCGGTCTAAATGGTCGTCATTCAAGTTTTAGGAATTGTGACGCTGAAATTCGAACACATTTCAGCCTGAACGGATCTAATCTGGCTAGCGCTGGTTTTCCAGTTTGGGCCAATCAGACCCTCTTGTTACAACTGTCCGAGAGAAGGCAGGAGCTGAGACTGAGTGAGTCAACGTGTATGCGTGTATGATCAACGTAGTGAAACGCATACGCACCATGGTGGCGGGATCGGTATCATACCGGCGCTTGTACTGCTGACATAATGCTACCAGGCGCCAAGCGGCCGGCTTGCCTCACCGCGTTATTCCACAGCTTTCCACCTCAATCTCCCGACCACGACCCTTTCCACCCCGCTTTTCTCTTTTCTCTATTTTCACATCTCGCCTCATAGAGAGCTCTGTACATCTACACCTAATTACCCGACTCTAAACGACCAAGATGATCAAGGTGAGCTAGGGTTGCGGTGTGGCGTGCGTACAGCTGGGTACTCACGGTGCCGTTCGCGTGCGGTAGATCTGGAGCATGAAGAAGAACGAGGATGCGGCCGCGAAGAAGAAGCCAAAGACTAGTGCGGCGCAGTTGCGAGTTCAGAAAGGTGCGTTGTGGCGTTTTCGGTCGTGTGGCTGGTGGCTTTATCGTTGCGTTGCTAACGGGACATGTGTTACGTGTGGGTAGATATTACGGAGCTCGATCTACCGTCCACGATGGAGACCAAGTTCCCGAATCCTGAGGATCTGTTGAACTTTGAGCTAGTCATTACGCCCGATGAGGGTCAGTATGGTTATCGTTGGTTTTGCTAGTTTGCTAAATTGGTTACAGGGATGTACAAGGGTGGCGCGTTCACATTCTCCTTCAACATCAACACCAACTACCCACATGAGCCACCGAAAGTCAAGTGTGTACCCAAGGTGTGTAATGGACTCCGTATTTGGAGCCTTTTGCTCACTAAGTTTGATATTTAGATTTATCACCCTAATGTCGATCTGGAGGGCAACGTCTGTCTGAACATCCTGCGAGAAGACTGGAAGCCGGTCCTGAACCTCAACTCGGTAATGGTTGGACTACAATATTTGTTCCTGGAGCCAAACGCGGAGGATCCTCTAAACAAGGGTGCGTTTTTTTGTATACTGTGTAGAACAATTAGTTTTAACAAAATGGTGTTATGCAGAGGCTGCCGAGGAGCTCCGAAAGAACCGGGACCAGTTTACTCAGAACGTGAAGCTGTCGATGCAAGGACGAACCATCAAGGGCGTTACGTTCGACAAGGTGGTTGTGTAAGGTCGTGTTTTACATGTGTTATATCTGTTGTCGATAGATCACTTGGACTCTTTGCTATGTGTTAATAGTATATTTCCTACTATAAACATTTATCTGTTCCCCTTTCCTCAAGTTGTTACATGACTCATTTTTACCTCCGGGTTTGTGGAGAAACGCGTTCCTATTCGGGGGTAATTAAGTTAGTGTTCAGGCACCTAGGCACTGCCACAATGACCGGTTACGCTTCCCCACGACAACCCCGTCGCGTTCTTTACAACGATCGCTTCGATACGTTTTGCTGCAACCAATCTGCTTTAGAACAAATAGGTCTACTCGATGTCTCATGAGTCTTCTCCAACTAGAGAATCACCTAGGGTCACAATAACTGACGTGGAGGACGTGGATGAGGCAGAACGCAACTCCGCAGTCAACTCGCCCAATGATAAAGACAGTCTCGAAGCCCACGATGAAGGCCATGAACACACGGTTGACGCAGTGCACCGTAGTCATCACGCCGACTCGGGCCTGGATGTTTCCGGAGATGTAGACGAAGACGGTGAGTAGTTTATGCCGAGATACTCCTCCCATTGGGTTTGCGCACCATTTGCTCCGTATTATCAACTTTCAGGCCCTATTACGCGTATGGCTCATGTAAATCTCTTGTCCAGATACCGAACAACTCGAAAACGGCCTACAAGATGTCTCTTTACACGGCCGAACTGCCCATAGCAAACCCGCATTACCATCCTCAGCTACCCCTATCAGCATCCCACTTCCCCGTTCACCTGCACCTTCGGGCCAAGAGTATATCTACGCCGACACTCACCCTGCCCGCGCGGGTTCCACATCTCCAAGGCCCTACGTCAAGCCAACGGTCATTTCGGCGTCCGTATCATTGCCTGTGCCCAACCTGACTATCAATACCGAAATTGCGGCAGCGTCGGTTGACCCTGCGTCTAAACCGCAGATCGTGACGTCCCCCCATCCCGAATCCGCACCGCCAAAGACCCCAGCTGCGTCTGAGTCCTTTAAAACCCATCGCCCAGCCAAGTCTGCTGGGCCGAGCATGCTGGAGCAGGTCATTAGTAAAACTAGGTATGTGGGTTCATAGGGGTTCATAGGAGAATATATTGATGTGTGACCGGTTCGGTAGACCAGTACACTTACCACCAAAAAATAAACTCGAAGACGTCAAACATCAGAAAGACTGGGAGGAAATGATGGTAAGATCTCGAGCTGCTGGTATGTACTCAACCGAGACTGAACTGCTCGCGTGCTAACATGTATTTTTAGAACAACGCAAGAAACAAGAGATTGAAGAACGACGACTGGCGCACGAGCGTACTGTTGAGGACTCGATTCACATCTGGCGCAAAGAGGTGGTACCCAACTGGCGTGAGGCTGTACGTAAGCCGCACTTGAGGGCACTGTGGTGGAGGGGTATCCCGACAAAGTTAAGGGGTCAGATGTGGATCTGCGCGATTGGGAATGGTTTGGCCATCAGCAAGGGTAAGTTGGGTGGTTATAATACTGAATAGGCGCTGACATAGCGGGGAGCAGAGGCGTACAAGCGATGCCTTGCTCGCGCCAACAGGGCGATCGCGTCTGGAGGGTTTCCGACAGAGACAATGGCAATTATAGAAGAGGATATTCGCGGGACCTTGCCCGCTTTGCATATATTCCATCCGGAAACCGGACCTATGTATCAAGATTTGAAAGATTTGCTGTGTGCATGGGTCGTGTCTAGGTCGGATGAAGGGTTGGGATATGTGAGTTTCAAGTTTTCTGCTACTTTCTGGCGCCTTTTCTCCTGAGTACACCACTGATGCTCGAGTGGCGCCAGGTGCGAGGGGTGTCTAGTGTAGCAGGGATGTTCCTCATCAATATGCCTGGCGACGACGCGTTTGTGTGTATGCGTAACTTGCTTGAGCGACATTGCTTGAGGTCGTTCTATGGTGGGCCAAGTGCTAGAGATGACGTGAGTTAGTGCTATTATGAGATATACATGTTTGCTCATTCAGATCCGGAATTAGATTGAGGCGTATTATCGGTGAGCAAGGAGTGTTGGGATGATGCTACGGCGATATGAATAATCGCCCTTTTGTTTTAGAATCTTTGATACCTTGCTGGCGGATGGGTTACCTAAAAGTATGTTCATTCGTTGGTAGTAGGATCCTTTCCTAATCGCTGTTCAGTCTTTTTTAACTTTAAACAGCACCAGATAACGCCATCTCAATACCTCCCCGATTGTAAGTAAGCTTCGAGCCATTTCACCTTACATTAACGAATCTTCATTACAGGGATTCTTCCCATATTCTTGCATCACCTTCCATTCGAGGCCTGCGCTCGTATCTGGGATGTTATCGTTCTCGAGGGTGATCCCTTCCTCTATCGCGCCGCCCTTGCTATCATCGCCGTCATCGAGCCCCGCCTATTCTTCCCAGACCGGACCGAGCTGATGGAAGTGCTGCGGGGGGAGAATCGCGCAGCTCTCGAGGTGGCGAAACGAAGCGGAGTCAAGATCGACGCGAGTGCACGATACGAGCAGTATGGTATGTCCGAAGAGGTCCTGTGGGAGAGGATTCAGGGGATGGAGGAATGGTGGAAAGATACTACGTGGAGTCGGCTGATTCAGCGAGAGTTGCCGGATGTGTAGAGGTATTTTAGGCATAATGCTTTCCTTCTTGTCTTCGATTCTGCGTTGGACAGGGGACTCGTTTGTTCGTAATATGTTTTGTCGAATAAGTGCTTTGTATAGAAAGCATTCTGGTGCTCTGCAAATATATTAAATAGCCCTACGGCCAACGCCCAGCGCTCCCTTGATCTCACCTCCACGTCGTTGCGATTCTTATATCGAAGATTCTCGTTCGAGTATCATTACAACTAGTCTTTGACGCAGCCGCCTATAAACCAGAACCCGCCGAGGTACGGGGCACTGCGATTAAGAAACTGTAGCGCTTATTACCCCTTTCTGACCTTAGGGGCGGAAGTAGCTTCGGCGCTTAACCCCACTGCTATAATTAGATACAGTGTCATCTATGCGGTCGTAGTTTGACGTCAGTTCACTGAGGCCTGCAATGCGTAAGTCCCTAATTTTTGCTTTGATTTTGTGGTCTTACGGATAGCGAACCGTTAGCAGGCAATCTACTATTTTCGAATGCAAGAGTCCCTGAATACAACAAAACACCAAGCTAAACTACCAAGTCCCTAATGGTTAGTGAATGATACTTAATCATAAAAAAGCGATGGATGAAAGGCATGGAATAAGGCATGGGGCGTGTATGTGCATCAACGTATATGGAAGCGAAGCAACGAGGAACGAATCAAGGGGAAAACATGGGTTCAGATGCGAGAAGATTGAGAGAGACATTATGGTCATGAGTGCGAAACCAAACCAAGTCGAAACGGACTGGACGAAGCGGAGGGTTATACAAGTACAAGCACGTGCGACGCGAAACAAAGAAACGAAAAACGAAGCAAGATGTGGGTTTTTTTTTTGTAAACTGAAGAGCAGGGCCCGTGTGAGTAAGGAATGTGCCATGTGTGAAACGGGGTATAGAAAGCAGAAACGGAAATGCGACGTACAAACATAACACAAGGCGTGATTATGCGGCCGCTTGAACTGACACTGTAGGCATCTCTGCCTTCAGCTCTCCAACTGGCTCGTTCAGAGCAGGCTTAGCGGTCACCAACTCGTTTATAATAGGCTCGGCAGCAGCAGCTACCAAATCGTTCGCGTTGGGCTCGGCGCCTGCCACTGTTCCCTTCGGCTCCACCTTCTGATTCTGATCAAGATCAGGACTGCCTCCCCCTTCAGCATCTGTGTCCCCTTCATCTACATCCGAAAGATCCGCGCGCCGGATTGCCTGCGTTATGCCTTCGCTCGGCGAGCCAGCATTCGATCTAGACACGCGCACCCGGTCCAGCGAATCTTGCGACCCATTCGACGACTGCGGGCCCGTTGACGAAGTGAACATGCTTCCTGAATTCCCGCCCGACGATCTCGTCCTCCTGTGGGCAGGTAGATCAACGCTACTCCCGCTTCCGCTCCCGCTACCCATACTCCCCACCCCACGTAGTGTCCTCCGTAACCACCGTCTCGTCCATCTCCTCTGGAAATCTGGCCTCCCTCGCCCTCCCATTGAACCAGATCCGGCGTCGGACCCGCTACGACTACGACTGCGTGGGACAGGGAATACATTTTCAGCCGTTGTAAGTACGCCGAAGCAGTCCCTGAACACTGCAATTGAGGGTTGTGGCTGTGGCGAGCTCCGAGTGTGGTTGGGGGGCGTGATGGATTTAGGAGAACGGGACTTGGGTGGTCTAGGAGTCACTGACTGAGATTGAGAGACAATGAACACAGATCGGTCGACTGGCGTTGGAGCTGACGCCTGCGCCTGTTGGTTGCCAGCAAGGAACATAGAGGGTGTCCGGGGGTTGTTCTCCTGATATGGAGATGTAGATGTGGATGTGGATGGTTTAGCAGTATGAGCACGAGACAACCTCGCTTTGGGTTGGTGAAAGTCAGAGGGCACGATGGTTTTGCTAGACGATGATTGGTGTGATTTGTGCTTGGGCTCGGACGACCGATTTGATGGGCGGGTATGCTTCGGGGGTGGCACAGGCGGAAAGTAGCTGTCCCGCTTTGCGACTTGCGAGAATGGGTCCTGCGGGGGCGGAGGTGTGACAAGTTGTGGTGGAGCGTCAAATAAAGGGTGGGGTGAAGTAGCATGATAATGCTGAGCGACTAGAGACAAGCGCGGAGAAGGCCGGACTCCAGAGGTCTGAGACTCGGGAGGTGAGCGACCACCAAAGACAAGTGTGTTGTGTCCTAGATCAATGCGCTTGGGCTTCGGAGAGCTGAACAACGGCACCGAAGTCTCTTTCGTTGTCTGTAATGGACGAAGCGGAATCCAGTCGGAATCAGTTTTAGATAGCGCTGCCTGAGGAGCCCCCTGCTGCCTCCGATGAGTACGATCGCGAGATACCTCGCTTCCTCGCCGATGTGAAGATGTAAAGACGTGTGAGCCGGGGGGTGCATTGTGTATAAAGGGGGAACGTCTTGACGAAAACGTAAATGTGGTCTGTTCCGGTTGGGCTGGGGCGATCTGCTTTTGTCGCACGGTCTGCGCGGAGTCACTGGAGGAAGATCCAGAGCCAGAGCCTGAACCAGAGCCCGAGCCGGAGACTGCTTTCGAGGCTGTTGCACCACCAGAGTCGGGCATTGTTTTGCCTCAAGGCAGTTTCTCGGTGGGTGGTGGTTGGAGCTAGGGACAGCAAATTGCGATAAGGGTCTGGCCGTCACTAGGTCTGGATTCTTGCATCATCATCACGTGGCACCCCGCTAAACTCCCGCTTCTCTGGCTCCAACCTCAACCGCCTATGACTACATCACCATACAACACCCCTGTGTTTCCCCCTGAAATATGGTTACAAATATGTTCGTCTGTCTAAAAGTCTATTACAGGGCTTATTTCTACTAATAGTGGTATTACGTAGCCTGGCACCTCGACTTGCCAGATCTAGACTCTCTTGCTGCTTCTTCACCACTGTTGACGTCGCTCACCAAGGACCCGGCTTTGCATCGAGTTCGCATCTTGGTCTTTACCCCGGAGCGAGTCAGCCGCTCGCTTTTCTCCGTAAATCGGCCGAGCATTCTCGACCTGGTCCAATTGAATATTCTGCGGGGGTTGGGCATTGAACGAAGGCTGCGGGCGGGCCAGTACTTGTACTCAACACTTGTGCGTCCACTTGTCGTTTCCGACTTTTCGGTCTTACACCTCCATCTTTGTATAGGCGGTCCGCCAGTTCAACGCGTCGATTACTCTCCAACAGACCCGCATCCGCGCCAAGCTGTCCAGTCTGCTGCGCACGCCACGTACCCTCGCCCGCGCTACACTCTACCCTCGTATCATCCCCGATATCGAAGCATCCTCCCACCGCGTCGCTCGCGCTCTCCTCCCTGCTGTGCACTCTCTCAATTCCCACATCCGCCGACATGCGCTCGTTCGTGCGATCGGCAGCACAACCCGAGATCTTTCATGGTTCGAGGGAAAGGGACGTGAGCTAGGTGTAGCGGGCGAGAGTGCCCGGCTAGCAGTATGCCCCAGCGTGAAGAAGAGTGTACGGGCATGGGAGGACCGGTTTGTGAGGATGCGTCACGGAGAATGAGCTCGAAACATGCATCGTTATACAGCTGTGTATCATACCCGTCACGACTAGTGAGTTGTTGTGTGCTATGTTGCTGTATCTTGTTGCTACCCCGTACTTGTACGTTATGTTGTTCTTCATATCTTGTAACCTTGTTGCTATGTCTCGCTCACTCGCGAGTAATATAACTAAATTATAACCTAGCGCTTCGGGCCAACAACCAATATGGTTCGCAATCAAATTCAAACTTAATCTCGCGTTAATTCAGAGCCAATCCAGGCCCGAGTCTGCCGGCTCCTTCAGCTTGACAGCAAAAATTGAGAATGTATGCGCGATTATACCATCCTCAGAAGGGGATAGGTGAAGGTTTTTAGTTTATTTCATCCTCGGGAATTTCTTTGATGTACGAACGTGGATAACTACTAGGCATTGATGCTAAACCTGACTGTAGCGTCTTCTTGTACTAGTTAGTCCCAATAGTCTGACAAGTACACCATTTCATAAATGCGGCGAGATGTTGTGAGCGCGCCAGTGCCTGTTATGCAAAGTATCGGCGCGAAAGCCTACATACACTCGATAAGTAAGCACCAATCCCACCTTTGCTGGTACTGAAGGGGAGTTCAGGTCGCTACTGGTGCTCAGAAAGCCCTGCTGCAGGTGTGCTCGCAGGAGAAATAATTAGATATCCTGGGCCAGGCGGCACCCTGGCTTTGCCGATATGGACCCACTCGCTGCTTCGTCACCATTACAGACCTGACTCACTAGGACTGGGCTTTGCACTGAGTCTGTAGTCTGATACCCACTCCAAAAGGAATCAGCCGCTCATTTTCTCCGTAAATGGGTCAAGCATTCTTAGTCCACTTCAAATGAATTATTCCGAGAGGCCCCAGTAAAGAATGCCGGCCGTGGGCTAGCCAGTATCCGTACTCGGTACTTGTAAGTCTACCTTTTACTTCTGTCTCTTCAACCTTAAGGTTACATCACCGTATAGACAGCCTAGTACTTCAACGCATCGCTCTAATAGACTCGTGTCCGCGCCAAAGCTCTCCATGAGCATCAATGATGATAATTGAGCTCAAACACATTCCTACGTTAGCTCTGGGTTCGGTTCTGGTCTGAACCGATCCACTCGTCCCGCTCAGCAACGAAATCGAAAATGTATGCGCCACCATAAGAGCGGTACAAATAAAATACGCTAGCCCGTTTCATCCCACTCGACCTCCTCGATGTACGATCTCGGATAGCCACCAGGTATAGACGCCAGACCCGACCGCAGCATCTTCTCGTACTTGTAGTCCCAGAAATCCGCAAAGCATATCGTCTCATAATAACTGTGACATATCGCACGTGAGTGCATTGTTATGTACAACGGAGACGTGGAAGCCTACTTACACTCGATAGGTAAGTTCCAGCCCTGCCTCTGCTTGGTCTATGCCGGGAGAGCGGGGGTCAGCGCTGGTGCTCAGAAAACCCCAGAACGCTCGATGGTCAGTATGTATAAACGGATTACGGTGGAAGTACAGCGGCTCGGGTAGCCCTATTGGCCCAATCTGACGATAATATATGATGAAATGTACGGAGGTACCTGTGTGCTAAGCCCGTTAGATCATAGCAATACATGCGGTGGATCAACATACAAAACTGTGCGCCTTTCACTTCCATCCCGCGATCACAAAGGGATGCTCGTCCTTGCCTTGCACACTCATTTGAGATTTCAATGTGCCTCCTTGCTGTCCACTGGAAATATTTATGCACGCAATCGCACACAGGCAAGCTGGTACTACAACACAACACGTTTGTCCTTCGTGATACACACTGTGCCTTGTGAGCATTCACCTTATCCACTGGCTCCCTCCAGCACGGTTTCTTCCGTATGGAATAGGATCGCACTCGCAGTCAGAGAAATACCGAGTGATCTATGAGTAAGGCCCATTGGGACCCACTCCAAGTAGATAAACCAATGAATACAACCACGTACATCACCGTCAATTCCCACTTGTTCTTGCTCGCCTGGAGTCCAAATAGTCCCTTGATTCCGTTTCGCAGTATAGCCGATGTCACCAGGATTGATGGTGAATGGAGGAACGCTCACCACCCCCCAGAAATGTGTGGCTTTCTTCGGTAAGAGCTTGTACTTGGCCGCCAGACGCGCAACCTCCAGCACCGTAAATGTCTGCCAGCCTAACATCGCAACATCGCTCAGAAAGGCAGCAAGTTCTAGATGGGCAGACGGTTTGTTAGCATTGTAAATATCCAGTATCACCAGGGTAGCTGGATTCGATGTTTCGCCATAGAGGTATGGAGCCTGGTTGTGTCCAAATGAAGATTAAGTTGCTTGCCATGGCGTTAATCAGCCTTCGTCCGAAGCACTTACAAGCCCGAAGTACCTAGAGTTGGTACCCTCACTAAGCATAGGTGACACAATAAGATGCCCGTTAGGTTTGACGGTAACGTCGCCATGCTAGAAAAGTAAGCCTGGGTCAGCTTCTTAGTCCTAGCTAGCGCACTGTTATTGTATTGCCATGATATAGAACCGTCGGAAAACCTCCTCGACGGCTGCTAGTGCGTGCTTCGATCATGTCAGCGCCAGCACAATAGCCTAGGCTACAGGATCATGGTGCTACATCGACCTACCTCGCGACCTTGGATCTAGGTTGTGTGGTTTGAATGAGTAGGCTAAGCTACTACACATGCTTCGACTCACACATCTGATCAGACTAGCTCCAGAGTGTACCCGGATCATAAACTGGTATAGTGACATTCCGTCTGGATCAAACGTAGCTAAACGAGTTTTCCAATGCATGTCAAGACAAAGCCGTAGCCTACCTGCAGCAAGGACGTAGCCGTTAACGCCGTCGTATCCTTTCGTGATCCCCATCACACTCGCAACGTTCGGGTGCCTTCATACCGCAGCTTAGTTAGAGCTGTGTACATATAGCTGAAAGTGAAGATAGGAAGTGCATACAAACACCGGGATAGATGTTTCAGCTCGTTTTCTGTAGCCTTGCATCGGTAGATGTCAGCCTGCTATTGTTATGAATTCCTAGCATATCAGCAACAGTACCTTTGTGGCATTGCTACCGCCAGAAAGCGGGCGATATGTTCTGTATATCACTGATGTCGTTCCAACTCGACCACAGCAGCTCCTGGGGTTGACCGAGCGGCATAGGATACAACAATCACCAAGCGTTCGTTGATGCATATCGGTGATCTCATGAGTTGATATAACCTGGAACTACTAGACCATGACTTGGAGAAGGCGTACAACTGAATCAAGTACGGCGTACGTTCTCCATTGGGTCTTGCTTATCAGCCTGAGCTTGCACGAGCATTAATTGGAGCTTGCCATTTCTGTCAGCTCTTGTTGACAACTGCGTTGCAGCAACTGACCAAGAGAGCCTCCACAATCCTGTCAACCTCGCAACTCAAGCTGTCTAGCAAACGCTGCTGCCGTTCGGCGCCTAGTACTCTTGAACGCGGCTGACGTTTGATCTCCTCATTCAGTGAATTCTTGATCTCATATAGCCTCCTGCTAACGAGAATAATAGTCCCTCACCACCCAGCGCCATTCTAGCTCACGTCTACTTACCTCGACGACTCGGTAACCTCTGAACGTTCTATCACATTAATATCATGTATAAGATTGCAAAGACCCTCCACTCGCAAAGCTAGATCTGCAAGGTCATTGCTATTGCGGTTTGCTGTCTGTATGTAACGTCAGAGGCTGACAACTCGCCACACTAGAAAGGCACTTAGCGCCTGTTGTAGCTGACCTTCCAGTTCTCGACCAGTGCCTTTGCTATGCCTCCTAGCTCAGCAAAGCCAGGTGGCGATATGTTGACGGCAATGCGTGATAGCCGCGCAATCGAGCAAGCCACGGAGCTTTCCGATACCAACAAATCGGCTGTGGCGTGACTCGCATTCGGTTTGGAAGACATTACCCAATGTGCAAATATAATTCTGTATGACAATGAGATTAGTGTATAGCTGGGAGGTACAATGATTTTACGGACTAATGAAGTTTGTCAATACTGTAGTCAGATCGGATCCCGCGGTGGGACAGCGTAAGCGAACTTGCCAGATCGGCGAGCGCTTATAATACGACAGCAAGCGCCTTGTCTAGGCTGGTCACGACCACGTGATCGCGCAGACGTTCATTTTGACTTCTGTGGCATGCAAGCCACTTGACGTGGAGGCATGACTTGGGACTCGAGCCATACATCTATATGCTTGTGAGCTACTGAATGATTGTTGAACCACTTCCGTGAACCCGACTTCTCGTATTTAGACTCGCTTGTGTAATCCGCTTCACAAAACTGATGTGACTTGCCGAGAGCGCGCTGTTGCATCAAGCCCCCACCCAGACATCTGATCTGCAGCTCTTGGCTACTCATTCTAATCAGCGAGTCACTCAAGTACCCTTGAAGAAACCCGGTCTGATCGGCTCTAGGTTGCGTACTGGACGAAGACGACGAGCTGGCTAACAAACCTCTCAATTTGACACGGGGAATTGCTCAGCGCTCCTATCCCACTACTCCCTTGACCAGCTCCCCGAAAGCCACCATGAGTCGCATCCGCAATAAACTCTCAACTCGCTGTACTCCTCATTGTTCTCCCCATTCGTTACATCTCCGCCCATACAATGCCCTTAGACTGCTAAGTGCCTTTACGTCGCGTCGCTCACGATCGCTCCTCCCGCGCTCTCTCAGCTCTAGCGCCAATTAACGGACAATTCTCCGTGCAATCGAGTATTACTGGTACGCGAGGTCTTTCCCGCTTTGAGGATAAGAACCGTAAGCTACCAGTAGGTGTGTCAGACAAGAGTGCACGGTTGGCGCTCTGTCTGTGCGTGAAAAAACGAGGTTACTGCATGGAAAACTGGTTCGCTAGGATGCCGTACAAGGAACGAGCAAGGGACCACACGTCCTACCTTAAAGTGATCATCTACGGTGGACTCTCTACAGTATCCAACAAAATCCTTAGCGTGTGACTAAGCGCCGAGACTGTTAGCACTAGTGCGCCACATGTAGCGTAC
>WSTJ01000682.1:0-19759 GCA_019623705.1 Ceratobasidium sp. 428
CTTAGCTATCTAGTGCCATTTTGTGGGCTTTTTCACACCCGAATCGCCGCTGTCACTGCCGTATTCAACACTCACTTTGGTAAACCCAATACACGCCCAAAGGACGCTCCTATCTCGCTCTGGAGACACAACGAACTACTGAAATGAAAGAACATACCGGTTCGTCAGTCTCTCAAGTACAGAACTGCCCAAGATCTTGTGTTTCACTCCCTTTATGCTCGTTTACTGGACATCGTGCGAATCACATCCGGATGCGAATCGCTGCGTCAATTTGGAGAGCAGCTATCTGATGTTTCTGACGAGCAGGCCTGGAAGCGGTTGAAAGATACTGTGTTGAATGCTGTAACTCGATTCACGACGCCTCAAGTAGCAGGAACAGACGACGTACTACGTAACAGTATTCTATTCATTCGGGATGCACTCTATTTCCGCAGTTTTGTAGCTTCAATCAAGTGCGGTAACATGGCGATGATTGAGCTTATACTCAAGGTTTGGGCGATCGCTTTCCGAGGGGCAGGGCGAAGTCAATACGCAAGCGAACTCTTGCGGCTCCGTCATAATATTTGCTATGCGTGGCCCAAACCACTCCGGTATGTGGTTCGAATTAGGAAAGCCTTCATACCATGGATATCTGATGATCATTGTATCCTTAGCGACTTAATTTTATCGAATATGTTAGTAAACATGACCGGAAATAAGAATGGCTGGAAAGAAACCGACTTACTTCAAGAACACATCAATTATTGGATTAAGGTGAGCGCACGGTTCTTGATCCATAGTTTCTATCGCCTAACTGAAATCTTTGTAGGTGGTTTATAAAGCACGAGGGCCTAACGCTTCGTGGACCTGGCTCGAAAACATTTCGAGTTGCATTACGACTCTCCGGCGGCTTGCTGACAAAATGAATACCTCATTCGGTCCACCCAACTCAAACCACCATACAACGCCAAGTATCCAAGCGGATCTTGACGTTCTCCTCAAACATCTGGTCGAGGAGCATATACACACGCCAGACTCGAATCGACAGTTCTCAAATCAGGCTTTACGAGCTAAGGACGTGTTGGTTTCGGGGTTTCAGATGCTTGCTGGTACGTTCCTACAATTTCCCTCAGCTTTGTAACTAAAGCTTGTAGTACCGGATCAGGACATAACTCACCAATCGCTAAGTTTAATAAAACTCGATTTGGGGCGGGCGGGTCCCACTCGTTGACTGACACAAGAACCGCCGACGATTCCGAGGCTTCCGGTAAGTTATACACATAGTAGTATATAGGGCGACTTTGATCTAATTTTCGGCGACTAGACGACTCTCAGACTCAGGATACGGAAATCGATGATGAAAGCATGTTCGACGTGACAATCGAGGACGACGACGACGTCGAAGCTGGCGAACCTTTTGATATTGCATAAGTCGAACAGTTTCTACGATTCGATTACATTTTACGCTAGCTAAAATTCTGAGCTTGAGAACTCGAGAATGTATTTTACTAAGTCCAAGTTCTCATGGAGAACCCACCTCGACATTTGGTTAAGTCCCTAAACATACTTTCCCAACACCTACAGCATACAACAATCCCCTGTAGAACAAGTATTGTTCTTCTCTAAAGCGCCGTCTTACGATGTTCAAAACACTAGTGCATTTATGTGCTATTTTACAGAGGCACACCTAGGTGCTGGCGGAAGGGGTCTCCCCCTCTCCTCTGTCGGCGCTTACCCTCCCTTGTCGGCGCTTACCCGCTCGAATCGAAAACGACTAAGTCCCGCTCGTACCCCAACATTTTCTTACAGACGGTCTGGGAGGAAGGGAGGCACGATCGGATCTCAGCGAGGAACGAGCGTCTCGGAGATCCGATCACGCCGGACGAAAACCGACCTAGACCGGATGTGGAAGAGACTAGTGGGAGGGGGTCTGGGACTGCGAGTCATAGTCTGATGAGGAGTCCAGATCGATTAGATTTTGGAGCAATGGAGCGTAGACTCCAATTACAACTGATTGTAATCAACTCTGGACTCCTCATCGGGCTATATCCCACAGGTCCAGACTAGTGCAGATCCACCAGCAGCCCAGCCAAGAGGCGATATCTGACACGTGATGAGGATGGGGCGATGAGTTAAGCATCAAACATTCCTCCTCTACAGTCAACCACCATAGCCATGTACCCGGATGTGCGGGTCTTTTGGCAAATCAGTTCTAGACACGTCCCATGTACCTCACGCGCATTGATAATACGCCGATCTAGATAGCGCTGGTCACCGGGTTCTGATTTGCGAAAAACCTCCGCTGACACAACTGATGATTCTTCTTTCAGGTCACTCGCGCCCTCCTGGGATTCTGTCATCTACCTTTTCTGACCCCCTGACTGTGGAAGTCGCCCGCATGACGTGAGCTGAGATCGAATAAAAATAGACGGCCGAGCATGGAAAGGGTGAGCCTGGACGCAAGCGGTTCCGATATTCTACCTTACACTATGTACGACGACGGCATGTGCCCCTTGCCTTGCCGAAAGTCGGTCACTTTGGGAGTTGAGCCCGCATCTGCTATCTATAAAAAACTCTGTCCTTGAAGGCTTCGCAAAGCATCGTTCACTCGTTTCTTATCGCAATGGTCAAGTACGCGATTGCTGCCGCAGCGTTGTTCTCTAGTGTCGCACATGTCGCCGGTCATGGAGGGGTAACATCTTTCTCAATCGGCGGTACAACCTATCAGGGGGTGAGTTTTCAACATTTGTGGACGGTTTCCGTTGAAATCAAACCCTCCTGTAGATGGCAGCCATACCTGGCCGCCTCGGGGCAGTCAACCGCCGGCAGGCCGTACTCAAGCTACGACCCAATTCTCGATCCAATGGCGTCGACCATGCACTGTAACGATAACGGGGCCGCCGGACCTAGTCAACAGACTCTTACGATTGCCGGTGAGAGCGGTTATGCGTGGTTAAGTGATGCTTGACTCAAGCGTTGGCAGCTGGACAGTCGATTACGGCGTATTATCCTCAATGGACACATGCTGAAGGCCCGTACACTGTCTATCTCTCTGCCTGCCCTTCTTCGGGCTGCAGCGGAGTCAACACCGGAAGCACCAAATGGGTACGCATGGTCGCTCTCTCTACGTGACGCTGAATTAACTGCCTTTTAGTTCAAAATCTACGAGCTTGGTCTGATCAGTGGTACCGTGTACACCGGTAAATGGGCCAACGGTCTGCTAATGGCAAACCTCAAGTGGGAGACTACGATTCCTGCTAACCTGAAATCGGGCTATTACCTCATTCGCTGGGAGACGCTTGCGCTTCATCAAGCCAACACCCCGCAGTTCTACCCCGAGTGCGCGCAGCTCCAAGTTACTGGTAGTGGAACTGCATTCCCAACCAGCGACTACCTTGTTTCTATTCCCGGAGCATGGCAAAGTAGGGCAATCAACATTTTTGAGAAGACTTTGAAAACTAATTCGCTTCTATAGAGTCCGACCCTGGAGTTACTATCGATGTGAGTCTACAACTTTTCACGGCTTGGGAATGCTGTTGTATGACTTACCAATGTCAAAGATCTACAGTGATGCCGCCAAGACTCAGACGACCTACCAGATCCCTGGCCCGCGTATCTACCCTGGTTTTGGGGGTTCCACCAGCCCGCCCGGCACCACCACTAGCAAACCGACCCAAACAGGTGTTACCTCGGTTGCGCCAACCACCACGGCCGCGCCGCCGAGCGGTGGAGCTGCTCACTATGCTCAATGTGGCGGTATCGGATGGACTGTGAGTCCCAATTGTCGAATGACCGGCCGTTCTAGCTCCTAAAAATCAAAATTAATACAGGGTGCGACCACTTGTCAGTCACCGTACACCTGTAATAAGGTTAACGACGTGAGTGGATCACTCCTATTCCCTCTCCATGTTCTAACGCGGTTTCTGTGCCAGTACTACTTCCAGTGTCTCTGATCTTCTTTCCCCCATTTTGGAACTCATGTACTCTGAAATTCTTCCCAATCAAGCGAAAGCATAGAAATATACGTTGTGGACAGATTTTATAACACTTGACTGATTGGGCCGCGTACAGTGTCGCATAGTAGAACAGACCGAAAGAGGCTTCCGCACAGGAAGATCATGCGTAGCGAACAATAGAATGCACGTTCTAAATGAAGCGAACTATTGACAATGATAGTCCAGACAGCAAGCATGTTGCATACAGACGAGGAAAAAGTGGAAAGTAATCTCACCAATCCACCACCAAAACACAACATATAACCACTAAATAGCTGTTAGATGAGTTGAGACGCATATCATCTCGTAAGGGTGCCTTGAATGCAAGCCTCAAGCTGCAACCAGATGATGGGACTTACACCACTCATGCATGCACGCTCGAGACGCATATATTCCCATCGATAAGTATGCCCGATCAAGAAGCAGGCCTCAAATCATACTGAAACGTTCATCCGAGATGATTATGAATTCTTCTATTGGTTCACTAAAACATTTGAGAATGTATCTATGCTCACGCCTCCAACTTCTCTCCCTTCAAGTTTGCTGTAAAGGTCCACTCCAAAATCAAGACTCATCGACATATAATGAAAATAAAGTGCACACCTTCAGGTAGGACCCTATACCCAGTCTCCAATTCGCACTCTTTCAAACTCGCTCGCTCACCGATTTGGCATTGTCGACTGATAATGCAGTTTTCAAGTTTAGCTCTATTTGGGGTTCGAAACACGTATTAGTCCCACAGTCTCCTTAACGTGTTTGCCAAGGCGAGCAGCGGGAAGCCAGGCGATAGGGAAGGACGTACCCTTCGGCGATTTCCACATGATCCATAACCACACATCCAGTGATCTTCACGTTCTTCCCAATCCTACAATGCTCTCCAATCACACTTCTCTTGATGCTCGCTCGTTCGCCAACCGTCACGCTTGCTGGAACAATAGAATCACTATGCGCCGGGGCGGATTTTCCGGGTTGTTTAGTGGTTAGACGCGCCAACGCCTAAAAACAAACGCAGCCCAGGCCCAGGAGTTCAGCTCCCTACCCCTTCTCATATATCGACCCAAACTACGCACCTGACGATTAAGCTCCATGTACCCGGACACGGTGTTTCCTCGTCCTGCAAACCCATCTTTTGCGCAGTGTACAACGTACGCCGTGCGTAGCGGCCGCCCTACTTGCGCCTTATCCTTCGTCGAAGGATCGTCTTCGTATGGGGTGGGCATTTCGGGGGATGTAGGCGCGTTGGTGATGGCACCCGTGAGTGGATCCCGATGGATGTATGCCGTCGTGTGCAGAACCGCAAGACGAAGGTAAGGATCTTGCGGCTTCAACGCTAGACATGAAGCAAAGTTAGAGTCAAAAAACCCACAATCAAATAAATGAACAGACCTGCGCCCCACCTCTCGCGTTTACTCTTCCTGTATCCCAACTTGCATAGCCACGGTAAGACCTCTTCTCGGAAAGATAGCAGCCCACTATGTTGCTTTAATGCTCCGAGGACAGAGCGTCGAAGAACATAGACATGCGAGTCGAGATATCTTGTCGTGAATCGAGCTTTCGGGAACCTTATGGATCAGTCAGACTTGCATCAAAGGAGACGAAGAACCACAAACTCGGTGGTAAGCCCCATATGAATTTCAAGTTCATCGTCGTCATCGTCATCCCCGTCCACGTACAACAGTGTTCTTGTCGCCTCATCGATCCCAACCGTCAGCCTCGGACCTAGAATACCTGTCAGACCGAATCTTTTGAGGAACGTACGATGTACCCTTGTCCTTCCCATCACCTGGCGCCGGCCGCTCATATAGTAAAACGCCAGCAACCGGCTCGTCCACATCCTCCCTGAACGCATTCAGTAGAGTTGTTAGAGATAGACTAGGTGGTGGCAAAAAGTCACAGGGTAATACGATTACGTCTAGCTAAAGTCGCAACGGTCAAACAATCAGTTGGATTATCACTAGCGGAGTGGGCGACAAGCCTTGAGAAGCCCTTCAATCTCGCGGAGGACCTGAGCGGTACCCGTAAGTGCAAGGTCGTCTTCGTCCACAGAGACAAGGTCGAGCTGCATATTTGAGTACTCGGATCGGTGTAGGTGATGCGAGATCTCGGGCTTGTGAGCTGATGGGCAGACAACTAGGACGTCTATACAGAACATCAGAGGGGTAGATCAAAGCTAGACTTTACGACATGCCAGATATCCCACAGTCCTCGATCCAGTGCAGCACATGCGAGATCATTGGTCGATTCCCGACCGGAAGAAGCGCCTTTGACGCGGTTTGCCCTCCAACCTCGTTGGTGAGCGGCTGCAAACTAGTAGGATTAGTACAGAGATCATACGACGTCAACGACGTACTTGGCACCATGACCCGCCAAGATTACTGCTTGAAACTCGCGGATTCTTGGTTGAATATGCTCCTCGCCGGCGTACATTGTGGTCAAGCCGAATGAGTCACTAAGTGCCAGGATCCTTGGTAAATCATGTGCTGACTAATCCTTGGCGAAACAGGGTGGTCAGCATGTGACCGCGGCGCACTACTCCCACCCCATTTCCGCCTGCAACTCGGTGGCTCATGAGACCGAATGAGAGTCCGAAGCTCGCTGTTTTTCTACAATCTCATGTTGCAAAACCACCCGTCGGATATCAATAACAACCGTTTGACGACGCAATCACTACAGAAGCTACATCAGGGGAACCTGTTTGCTCAATTTTGAGCAAGCAGATTCATTTTGTCTCTTTCTTGCTCAATAAAAGAGCCAGTGGCTCTTTTAGCTCTCTCCTGCGGAGTTATTTGCAATTTGACCCACCCATAGTGGATCCAGAATGTATGCATTCAACCATTTAACTATATATAGGCATACGGCACAACCCATGGGACCAACCAACCTTGATGTGAGAACTTTGAGCTGCGCAAACGAAATGAATGCGTCACTCGGATACACCACTCGATGCCTCCCCCGGGGGTACTTTTGAGTGCTGATTCTATTGGCGCAAAAATCAGAAAAAAATAACGGCCAGAAAATAATGTAGCATATAATTTGAAATACATAACATCAATCAATTTCTGTGAGGCTCTTTTGGGCTCAACTAAAGAGCAAGAGTCTCAATTTGCTCAATAAAAGAGCAAGCAGTTTCATTTGCTCATTTCACTCTTTAAAGAGCAAAATGAGCATTACAGGTCCTCCTGATGTAAATGCGACGCACCCTAGAAACTCGGGGGGTTTGAGTGGCGTCTCCAATTAAGCTGACCTTGAACAATATTTTTGATAGACTCAACGTCGTGACAATTACCGGAGCATCCTATCGGGATTGCTCTATGCTCCATAACAAGAACATAGTTCAGTACTCGGGACAAATGTCGACACCCGACTTGATTAAGCACAAACAGTACACATCTGGCCGCCCTCCTACTTGGAAGTAGAGCTCGTCTGGAGACCTTACTTTCTCGGTGACAAGTCTAAACTTCTTCAGTAGATTGAGCTTGCAACAATATGGCTTATTTTCGAGCACTTTGGTGGGATGGACATAGCAAACGATCTTCCTGGACAACCACAAACAAACAAGGAATTGTGCTTGTTTTGACTTTGGACGAACATACATGCTTCGGACAATTCAATGGGTGGTTAGAGACAGTTAAAGTACGTCATGTCAATTCTTGGGGACATGCACCTTGACTCATTCATCCTGGGGAGAGCCACATAGGTACCGTGTATGTAGACTTTTGGAAATGTAGAATTGGGGGTTGAGGCTGTTGTCCGACTTACAATGACCAACAATCTACTCGAGCAGCCACATCAGCAAAACTGACCTGGGGTATATAGCGCTATATACATCTGCAAATTTGATTTTTCTCAGCGAGTGCTCGTGAGCGCTCAAAACCTGCCCGAGCAGACAAGCCACCCCCCCTGATAGCAAGGACTCGGTGAACCCCCTAGTTCGGTTCATCGAGTCCTCGCGAGTACCTCGGTCCGAATTAACAGGCCCCGCAAACCCCCTATCAAGCCTCATTAAGCCTTATGAGTGCATATATCGGTGCTCATGAGCCTCACGAGCACCAGGCTTGAGCTCACGAGCTTCATGAGTGCCAGCCTTGTTCTCGTGAGCTCCACGAGCCAGTCTGGATTTGGAAGCATATTTAGGGATGTCCATATTGGGTACATAAAGCCTCGTGTGCTTAATGGGTGAATGATACGGAAGGTTATATATATCAATGCGAACACTCCGCCGTATTTACTATTTACAGACGTGTAGAGATAGAAAAAGCACACTATGGCCGGTATATCTAATGGTGTCGTGTAAGTCAATGACGCGTGAGACGGGGCAAAGCGTGTACACACCCCGAGTCGAATATTGAACAATCAGCGTATAAACAGGTAGTTGAGTTAGTGCAAATCGATCTATTGTATGTGGTAATCCCACTTACCAGTCTCATCATGAGCCGTACTCTTTATTGTACGAAGTGTTGAGACTGTGGTAGATATGGTCGCGTATACATGGCAATACTTAAGATACGAACGCATTAGTCGGCTTGATTTGGGCGTACCTGGGTGTGTCGTGGGCTACGGATGAAGTCGAGTGCGGGGGCGAGTGGTTAGGAGGGAGGAGTTGGCTTGTGGGAACAGGCTCGGATGCCTTGTAGATATAAGACACGCACCTTGGCTGCCTTTGGGGCGTAAAATGCGCCGTGCACCGTTCGCACCGTAATCGCAATGTCCAATCTCAGCTGATCGCATCAATCCAAAGCAGAGATTTGGAGCGATTGGCTACACGAGCGTGTTACGCCCGGCCACGAAGGGCATATCTCTTGTGCTCCTCGCCCATGGCGACCCAAACCCCTTCAACTTGCCCCTCTCCCCGCTGCTGGTGTCCGAACTTAACGCACCAAAGATAGCCGCCGCCGTTTGCGCTTGAGCAGAAACCACGCATTGTAACACTAACTCATACATTCTTCTCGCCTAAGACACCCCTGTACGTCGTAAGTACTAATACATCTTATATGGGGCAAGTTTTACTGCTTACAATGCGTTTCTTTGATGGTTAATGGACACGTCGCTGCGCCATGACAGGTTTGTATTGGATGTCCCACTGATTACTGTTCATCAGGGCAATTCGTACAGGCCGGAGAGGCCATTAGAGCATGAGAGGAGCGAGAGATTGGTCCCAGTCTCCGTTGGCTCTCTGCGGCTCCCGCTGGCTCTGGGAGCCGAGAGCCAAACAATACCCAATATCCAATATGTACCCAATTTTTCCAAATGTAAGATATTTACCTGACCGTCTTTTGACCTCTCCCACATCATAAATGCTGCTGAATGCAGCCAAATACCCCCAAAGGTGTCATGTCCTGCCAGTTGCGCTGAGGAGACGGCTTGGTCTGCTTGAGAGAGCGCGACACAGGTTGCTTGCACACCAAGTGGCAGCATTGACAACTGTCAAAACGCACACTTATGCTGACAAATCCCTGAGTTCTAGTGTACGTACCTTGCTGACTGAGCAGGGACCAGGAACAAAACCCACTTTGTCGGCTCAGCGAGGACGACCTGCTAGTCGTCTATGTGGGCATGTTTGGCCTTCGGAGCCCGTTGGCTCTGGGAGCCGCAGAGAGCCAATGGCGACTGGGACCAATCTCTCGCTCCTCTCGTGCTCTAATGGCCTCTCCGGCCTGTACGAATTGCCCTGATGTTATAGGACCCGCAGCTCACCCTAATATATGTTTATCCGCCTAACTGTGAATGTTCTGCACGTAACTGTTTATTGTAAAAAGTTTGTGGACTGTATGTGATAATGCACGTTTGTGCTACTGCTTTGCTCATACAATCAACGTGTGTATTTGAGGGTATTTCACGCATTTTTAACGCAAGCTCCATGCATTTTGTGAGCCCAAATGAGTACTTTATTTAGGGCTCGTAAGGCTCACGAGCCACATAAGAATGCTCGCGGGGCTCGCGAGCCACAGAGAGATGCTTGTGAGACTCACGAGCCATATAGAGAAGCCGGTGAGACTCACAAGGTAACAGAGTTCTCCTGAGCCTCGTGAGCGCCAACAGGGTGATTAGCGAGCGATCCGTGAGAAGAAGTTATGTGCTCACCTAGCGCTCCGCGAGTTAAGCGAGCACTCACCACAGGCTCGGTTCTTGACGAGCAAAATCCCTTTTGCAGATGTATCCAGTATATAGCTATATGTCCCAAACTGCCTTCCCCCCAAGTTTATATCTGCTACATAGTAATCTGTAGCAGATATGGTAGCACATCAGGAAAACTGGTGGGAAAAGATTAACCAAAATTAAGTTTAATTCACTATAGTGTAATCTTCACCTCGTTCGGGAATCATATCCCCTGCTCAGCGCCCTTAGTCTGCCAAAAGCACCGGTTGCAGATACGACACCAGACGCTTAGGCTATAAGCTGGCAGTGACTGTTCAACGCTAGTGACAGAGGCAAAGGGTTAGCGCCTAGAAGCAGTTGAACTATTGATTGAGTAACCTTCGGGTGAACGCACAATAAGTCCTGGCTAAACAAGCATTCCAACCTTGGGAACAGTGTTCCAATTGCTCTTGGTACCACCCTGGCAAACATTGCTGGAAAACCTATTCACGCACCAAAGTCTTTGCGGGCGGACCAGTTGAATCCTCTGTTTGGATCATCAAGGTTAGACCACAAAAGGTCGGCTGTGCCCAACAAGGGTTCGTCACACCCCCAGGCCATTCTATCTGCTACATCTGCTCTCGCCTCAACAACGGGTTGAACACGCTTAAGTGTCCCTACTGCCCCAAACCTAAAGCCTTCAAAACTATTGAGATTTGGTTCAATCCAAAAAGCCAACTATAACCAGCTTGTCATCAAGTTATTCTTCCACCCACCGTTCTCAACTCTTTTTAGTGTTACCTCCTTTAGACGTTTGTGTCAAACCTTTGGCTGTCGCACCTCCTCCTCAATCAAGACCACTACCAGCTCTCAGGTACCCTACACCTGAGACATCCCAACTCAAGCCAGCAATCCTGCCACACATTGGTTGGACAATCAAACCCAACAGAAATATTGGGTTATACTTGATTGACATACCAAATACATTTACAAGCCTCTACAAAAAAAGGGCTTCAAATCTAGCAAGATTGTTGTGGTATCAGAAGTGGGAATATTTGTATACAGAGGAGCCACCGGCTTACCAAGAAAAAGAAGTCGCGACCCCCTCCTACTTCAATACACTAAAAAGGAAAAGAGAAGGCGATGGCGGCCCCACCTCCTCCCAATTTCGGAGATATGACAATGGGGGAACAAATCACATGGCTATGTAATGCTACGACGAATGTAGTACTAGCTGTGGATGACATTAGAGGAAACCTAGCTGTAGCTTGTACAGAAATCCAAGATCTTGAAACACAAATGACAAATGACTGGACTCATTTTGACAAACAACTTGGTTTAGCCGGAGTAGATGTAACCAACACTTTCAACCGTGTAGTGGGTATTGAAGCCCTTGTAAATATGGTTATCACAAATCAGAACCTTCCTGTCCCAATACAAGGAGGACAACAACCACAAGGAGGACAGCAGGGAGGACAGCAGGGAGGACAGCAACAACTGCCCCCTCAACCTCCGGCTGGTCCTGTGGGACAAGTCAAGATGGCCAAGCCTGATAAATTTGATGGTTCCAAATGAGAAGAGCTTCGCAAATTCATGAAGTCTTGTCATCTCTTCATGGAACCTAACATGCCCAACCATGGGGAGGATGCCAAAATTGCTTTTATCATCTTGTACCTCTCAGGATTGGCCTGTCAATGGGTTCAGTCGTACCTTGAAGTTAATATGCTGGAAAATCAGGTAGTACTTTGGCTACATGATACCACCCTCTTCTGGTGCGAGATAAACGCTTGTTATGGTCAAGTCAATGAAGGAGATGACCACAGGCAAGAACTCAAAAAATTATGTCAGAAGGGTACGGTCCAGGACTACCTCACGGATTCCAAAGGCTATCGGCATACTTGGGATATAATGACATTACATTACGGGACATGTTCTATGACCACCTGACTATGGAGGTCAAACATAGCATGCTTGCTCAGAGCTTTGACCCAGCAGGTACTACCACCTTCAATCAAGTCACTGAGCGTGCATTACTCATTGACAAACACATCCAACAATTCGCGAAGGTTGAAAAACCTAAAAGTACCTCCCCGTCCTCTTCCACAACCACAGCATGTACCACTACCACCACCACTACCCAAGCAACTACCACCAAGGCTCTCCTGGCAAAAGGTGATTGCGTTTTTACTATTGGCACCGATGGCCGCGCTACTCTCAGCAAAGTTACCAAGATTGCAAAAAATGCCAAAGGATTTAACACACCTTGGGTGAAGTGGGATGGACAAGATAGCGAAGTGAAAGTGACGTTTGACTCCCTAAAAAAGGACACTCGGCCAGCACCTAGTACGCCAGGTGACCCAAAGGGCCCAGGACCAATGGACCTGGACAGTGCAGGTAAAGGGAAGAATATGTAATTGCTGTCAAGGGAAAGGCCATATGGCCAAAGATTGCCCAAGCAAACCGATGTCTGGATATGAAGCCTCGGTGGAAAAAGTAGAATCAGAGGGTGAGGAGTCGGAAAAAGAGGACGCCTGAACAGAGCCAGGAGGACTGTCTTGGGTGAGATCTTGAATAAGGTGGAAGCGCACAATAACAATAATATAGAAGATTTGGAATGTATGAGTCTGGGCAATATATCACAATGGTTACTCTACTTCTGTGCGCATCCCCTTGAAACCACTCCTGACCAAAAAACTACGTATACCATGAAAGGATTCCACAGCTGGGCAATGTTGGACTCGGGTGCTACTTCCACATTTATCAATCGGCGCCTTGTTGAAAAATTTAAAATACCTACAAAACAATTAAAAACACCTAGAAAACTTCGCGTCATTGACAGACACGACATTGCGTCTGGCAAGTCACCGAGTACTGTGCCCTCAATCTTGAAATCTTTGGACATAATGAGGTCCTTAGCGCCTGCGTTGTTGACGTTGGTAAACATGACTTAGTACTGGGCATGTCCTGGCTAAGCGTGCACAACCCAACTATCAATTTTAAGGACAAGAGCGTGTCCTTTAATCAGGATTTTGTGAAAAAAACTGTTTACATATGGCACACACTATCCTCTCCAGTCATCCTCCAGAAATTGAATTAGCAGCAACGACCAAACTACCCTCAAATTACCAAGACTTCTCCAAAGTCTTTGCAGAAGAAGAAACAAGCCCCTTCCACCACACAGGCCTTATGACATTGAAATTGACCTCAAACCTGACGCGCGACCAAGACATGGTCCAATGTATAGTGTCGGAGTAAAGGAGGATGAAGAAATGAGGTCTACTGTACAACGTCAGCTCGAGCACAGTCTGATCCGCCCATCTAAATCCCCTATGGCCTCTCCAGTTATCTTTGTGAAGAAGAAAAATGGAAAGTTACGCATGTGCATCAACTACCAAAGGCTTAATGACATGACTGTAAAAAACGTCTATCCACTCCCGTGGACCAACAACCTTATTGAGAAACTCCGCGGTGCCAAAATCTTCACCAAGTTGAATCTTGAATGGGGGTATAACCTAGTACGCATCTGCGAGGGTGATGAGTGGAAAACAGCATTTATGACAAAATACGGTCTATTCAAATACTTGGTCATGCCCTTTGGTTTAACGAACGTGCCAACTACCTTCCAACATTTCATGAATGACATACTCCGGGATATTTTGGACATCTACGTAATGTCTACCTGGGGAACATCTTGATCTTTTCCAAAGACCCAAAAGACCACCCAGGACACGTTAAGGAAGTCTTGTCTCGTCTAAAGAAACACAACCTGTATTGCAACCAAGAGAAATGTTTCTTCGACGTCATAGAACTTGACTACCTAGGTCTAATTGTATCACTGGAAGGAGTACGCGTAGATCAGGAAAAGGTCACCAAGGCGGTCGATTGGAAAATTTCCCATAATGTCAAAACCCTTCAAGAATTCTTAGGGTTTGTCAACTTCTATAGGAAATTTGTACCCAACTACTCAGGCAAGACTGGCGCGTTATTCAACTTACTTTGTAAAGACACCATTTGGAACTGGGATAAGGAAGCTCAAGAAGCTTATAAGGCCCTCAAGCGTGCGCTTAAGTCAGCACTGTTGTTAATCCAACCAGACCCGGCCAAACAATTCTACTTAGAGACAGACGTGTTGGATTATGCTGTAGGAGGAGTGCTTTCGCAGATTGCGGATGACGGAAAAATGCATCCAATTGCATTTCTATCAGAATCTTCTTCATCTGCAGAAAGAAGCTATGATATCTACAACAAGGAACTCCTAGCGGTGATTAAATGTTTCAAAGAATGGCGCCACCTGTTGGAAGGAACAGAGTTACCCATACAAGTATTATCAGATCATAAGAACTTAGGGTACTTTCAAACTATGAAAGAACTTTGCGGACACCTAGCACGATGGGCAAACCTGTTAGCTGACTTCAACTTTCAAATCCTATATCAACTGGGAGCCCAGAATAAAAGGGCTGATATTCTGTCACATAAGGAGGAACACCGTCCTGAAGGGGGGGGTGAAAACTCTGTTTTGCTGCCATCAGATTTACTTATTGCAGCAATAACGCCTGATCATGATCTCGATCAACAGGTCAAGGATGGAATATTGGAAGATCCTCGCTTATCAAAAGTAACCACCGCATTAAGGGACAATGAAAAAGTCAAAGATTGGGAATGGGACGATGGCTTCTTAAGGTTTAAAGGCAAAATCTACGTGCCTAACAATAAAGAACGAAGGAAGTTGATCCTGGAAAGCCACCATGACAACATAGCAGCAGGCCACCCGGGACAATTCAGGACCTATGAACTGGTATCCCGAAAGTACATTTGGACCTCTATGAAGAAATCTGTTAATGGTCATGTATCCCACTGCAAGTCTTGTATTTGAAACAAACATAGTAACCAAGTACCTCCCGGCCTCCTTAGTCCCATAGAACTACCACTCAGGCCTTGGGAGGAAATTACTTATGATTTGGTAACCCAACTCCCAGAATCAGAAGGGTTCAATGCAATTCTCACTGTAGTCAATCACTTATCAAAAATGGTCCATTTCATCCCAACTATGTCCAACGCTACTGCCATTGATGTTGCTAACCTATTTGTCAACTATGTATGGAAACTACATGGACTTCCAAAGAAAACCATATTGGATAGGGGCCCTAACTTTAACTCCAAATTCCTTTGCCAACTATACAAACGCCTGGATATTAAACCTTCCTTCTCCACTGCCTATTGCCCTCAAACAGACAGACAGTCAGAAAGGGCCAACCAAGTAGTTGAAGGATTCCTAAGGCACTATGTATCTCACAGGCAGGACAATTGGGTTGCTCTACTTCCAATGGTTAAATTCTCCTATAACACTGGTGTACAAGCATCAACTGGCAGGACCCGGTTCTTTGCATGCTACAGGTTCCACCCTCAATTCACTGTAGGGGACACAGATACCAAAGATGTACTAGTGGCAGATGAGCAGGCAGACTGGCTTAAGGATAGCTTTGACGAACTACGTGCTGATTTGGAAACCTCCAACCAGAAAATCAAGGAGTTTTATGATCGCAAACATCGTGCACCGGTAAAAATCAACGTTGGAGATAAAGTGTTTATAGACTCCAGGGACATTCAAACAGATTGTCCATCCCAAAAGTTGGCTGCCAAATGTTTAGGCCCCTTCCTTAAGTACTGGAGAAAATTGGGACGCACGCCTTCAAATTAAAATTACCCCATACAATGAAAGTGCACCCCGTGTTCCATGTATTGAAAGTAGTACTCAAGGAAGCCGACCCGTACCAACGAGAACCAATCCCTCTCCCTCCAGTCATTACACCAGAAGGAGAAGAGGAGTTCCGATTGGAGAACATACTTAACTCCAAGAAGGTTCGCGGTATAGTCAAATACCTTAGCAAATGGAAAGGTTACAGGGCCAGCAGATAATACTTGGGAACCTTACGAACATTTAGCCAATGCAAAGGACACCCTGTTGAAGTTTCATCAAAGAAACAAACGTGCTCAGAGGAACCATCAGGTCTAGACAGGGGGTAGTGTCATGACTTGACACCCTTCCACATATTATATTTCATTTTATTATATTTTCTTCAGATACATACCTTTTATAGAACATTTGTAAGGATATGTCATTTCTTTGTCATCCAGGTTCATTAGTCAAAAGTCACATGATCATAGAATCTTCTAGAATGATTAAGTCATCCTGTATTTCAACTCTCATACCAAATACCCGTATGACTTGGTTCGCTTCTTAGTTTGTTCACGTAGATACAAGGCTGTGCTCCTAGTTGTATATAACCAAGGGCAAGTTTGAGGTTACAGATCAAGAACTTGACCTCCTCGTCAATTTAGTTCTTTCTTACATCCTCTTGGTCACTGGGCTATCAGTCGCCCATACCACTTAGCTCATCACTTATCTCATTGTTGAGGACTCTGACGCAAGCGGTTTGAGTTTGTTTGGTGTGAGATCATGCAGATTGTTGTAGGGAACAAGAGATGGATTCTTCTTTTGTGCAGATTCCACCTGCTCCCACCGGTCTAATTCCTCTCAATAATGACCAACCTGATTTCAAACATATCATGAGTAAGTAGCATCAGGGCATGGATGTCAATTAGATATGTACCATGACTTCCCATATGGTTGGAGGAAAGCTACACCAACCACATTTGAAGTTGTTGCCAATGATTAACAACTCTGCATCAGGAAAAAGTGGATCTATCATTACAACCTGGGTGGGTAATTTTATGTAATTGACTAAATCTCACTAAAGTCATTGAATCCTCCTAAATTGGCCTAAATTCAATAAATCCTGACCTCAGGTGAGAAAACACCTCAGAAATACTCCCACATGGCAGTAGTAGGCTCTGGTGGCTGTGTGACCAAAAACTGCGGGATTTTGGGCAACCTAAATCCGGCCATAATTTAGCTAAATTCTGATAAATGGAGCTAAATTACAGCACATTGGCACTAAATTTGGCAAAATTCAGTCTAACACAAGGGGGGGGGGGTTTGTAAGCCTCGTAAGCCATAAATTAAGCATAATTTCACTTAATTTCACTTAATCATTTTCCAACCTTTTTCCTGATGTGCATGTGTTACATTTGGTCAGCCCAGGTCAGCAAGCAAGCACTGGCAAATTATTCCAGCCATTGGCAATGTAGTTCATTGTGGGGTGTACTGTTAGGAGTAGATGCGTTGGGGGTGGAGGACATAGGGTGATGGGAGAAATGGCACTGGATGAGGTGGCTGTAATATGGGCTTCCTTGTTGTTTGCTGGTCATGTGACTCCCATGTTTGTTGGCAATGACGCATCTCCAAGAGGTGCCCTTCCTGGATTCTGTTGCATTGGCTTGCTCCTTGCTGGCACTGGGGGCCTCTGCTTCTTCACTCCAGTCGGTGCCCCCTCTCTGACCCCTCTGATATAACGAGATATAATGTGTCATGTGACATACTTAGTCATGTGACATCTGTTGGTGTTGTTTGTACATGCTTCTCATGTCAGGTGACATCCTTCAGTTGTTTGTACTTGCCTTCATTATCACATGCCATGATATGGTCACATGATACTTTTGTTGTTCTGTTTGTAGTTGTTTTCTTGGGTTGTCATGCAATTATAAATTGTCCTCTTGTCCCTCCTTCTTACCACACTCTTCATCATGCATCTTATCTCCCTTAACTACGACCCCCTTGATTGTGCTTGCTGGGCTCTCCCCTCCGGGGATGATCATTGCAATCACTGTGATTCAAACTGTGTGGCCGCTCTTGAGGACTTCAAGGCAGGAGTAGGCAATCGGTCCATTTTGGGCAAGTTCAGTGAGTGTGTTTGGTTGTTCACGCTCAGTACCTTCTAATTGTTATCCTCAGAGGATTACGCCCAGATGGAGCTAGGTCAGCATCTAGCTAACCTTGCTGAGTACTTTGAGGAGGGTCGTGCTCCCTCTCTGCACCGGTTGAGTATCAGCTTCCAGTGGCGATGGAGAATTTCATGGAGGACTATCCAAGGGGGGAGGTCCCTCAGCGTCGTCCTTCCTTGTCAGCTGGCCCCTTCAAGAAGCCAGCTAAAAAGGTCAAGAAACCTCATGACTGGTCTGCTACAAAGTCTAAGGGTACTTGTTCCATAAAAGATCTATTACGTGACTTGTAGCAGAAACAATTTTCACTTTATACATTTATTTCAAATGTGTGGCTTTGATTCTTTTCTAAAGTGTGGTGAACTCCTCAAACTCTTCTGTTAAGGGTTCCTCTGGTGGTAGATCTGAGAGTGACAGGATCCTGTCCGCCAGTGCTTCTTGCAGTCCTCCTAATAGTTTGTCCTCCACTTCTTCTTCATCGGTGTCGTAGTTTGGTTTTGTGGCATTCTTGTCTCCCGTTGCCGACATGAATAGTGATTCCATGCTGGCATTTAGGCTTTGCACCTTGTCTGCGTCCTTTGGCCAGACTCCAAGCCACACGAGGAAGCCTGATTACTCAATTTCTTCAGGTATTATACACCAGTCATTGGGGTCATCCGTTGGTCTTCTGACATGGATTCAGAAGGCCTCTTCAGTTTTCTGACCTCGTAGTCTATCCCTCCTCTTGATCCTTTTATTTACTTGCCTTTCCTTGTACCTTCTTCTTTTCATAGGTCCATTGTCCTCGGCAGTCCATTACTACGTGTCCTGGCTTCCCGCAATTTATGCAAGGACCTGCGTTCCTATGTCGGTCTTTTTCTTCCTTCAGGATTCTGACTACCTCTGTTGGTCTGGTGTTCCCCATGTTCCTGTTTGAACCCTGCGTGTTCCTGTTACAGTCCAGGGGAAATGTAGTTACTCAAAGCTTAAGGAACTGAGTCCCCTAGAACTGTATGCTATATCCCTAGAAATATGTATAATACTCCTAAAATACCCAAGAAGTCTTAATCACTAGTAACTGTAGGAGTTAAGATATTGTCTTAGTGTTCGCAGTGAAGACTGACTGAAATAGTATATATTCAAGAGCAAGAATGCTAAGTCCAGGATCCCTTGTGGACATAAAGAAAATCTGGATTTTCAGTAATGGCATGGGGCTGTAATTTAGGCAAATTTACTGGATTTATTGGATTTAGCAAAATTTAGCACAATTTGGGTAAATTGAATATACTGAGCCTTAGTAGGCTAAGAACCCCCTGGACCCGTCCCTGTGTGCACTATTGGGCTGTCATGGCCATGGGTGGCAAGAATTGGGTGTTTGGAGGGAAATCAACTGGGGTGTAAATCCCCCTACATTTGCATACATCTGGCCAAATTCAGCTAAATTGAGACTGAGGGTGCTAAATTTAGCTTATTGGAAGGGGGGGAGTCTGTAATCCCCTCAACAATAAATTAGACTTAATTGCAGTTGATTTAAGTTAATCTTTTCTCCCCAGTTTTTCTGATGGATATATGCTATGTACAATTCAACACTAGTTGCTAAGGACTAACTGTTGTACTAGCTAAGGTTTCCTCTTAAGTCTTGTATGTAGTAGACTAAAGATTCGCTCAATGCACTACTATATTTCCTCTTACTTAAGTGGTACTACAATTCCCCACTTAAGTCGGTACTGATATAGTGCTAATATAAGCAATACTGTTGAGTCTTGAGGCACACAAGTGATCACACAATTGAGAATAAAGAAACAAACCAAAACACAGCTAGTCTGTGACAGTAGTAAAGGTATCTGTCAGAGGGCGAAGCAGGGGGGCTATTTATACCCTGCAGCCCTCCA
>WSTJ01000683.1:0-19757 GCA_019623705.1 Ceratobasidium sp. 428
ATGGAAAACAGAGGCGAAGTATTTACGCTACATGGGACCACATATTGCTGGGACAGCAAGATGTTCAAATCTAACATTGGGACAGTTGAGATAGCACGATATAAGGTCAGTTTGGTTGTTGAGAAGCCTATTGATATATTTTTGACGAACATTTACCCGGGATCACAGGGCCTGGTCAAGACCAAGCAACTTCCTATACAACCGCTTTCGGCCGAGCTTCGCGCTAGGCTTATTGGTGGGCAAAACCTAGCCTAGTATCGATTGTCCCGCTAACCCCACGATCACAGAGCGTGGTAAGCTATACAAGAAGGTAGGCCATTCAAATCATATCCTCTATTGAACTAGCTTGACCTTCAAGTCACACTCAGTTCGCCGGAGTTTTACATCTTCGGTACAACTCGTTTATACACATTTACGATCGAAAACACAAAACCTACTTCAAACTTCAGGTATAATTTGACAATATCTTGCTGATATCCAATTTACCTGACCGATTTCTTGGCTAGGCTCACGGAAGAGTAATGCTCGACACTGCTGGATTTGACCGATTCGGCTCAAACAGTACAAATCGATACCTGTAAGAAACATGATTCTTTTTGCACGCCCCGGCCTCTCTTCGCTGAGGTGTTTTTGCGATGTAGGATGGACGAATACGTCTACCCTCCTCTGCGGGGTACCGCGAAGCAGCCAACTGGGTTTCCGGAACAGTTCGACCTCAATTTTGACTTCTCAGATGATGTACTCTGCCTCATGCCGCCTGCCCACCTAGGGTACTCGTTCTCGGCCAAGTTATGGGGCCGTATAAGCGTAGACGACCTATCGGAGATTAGCTTCAACGAGAATGCATTTGACCGACTCGTCCTCTCAGATGATTACAAAGACATCATCAAAGCTCAGGTCGAAACCTTTTCCAAGCGAGGTGATGAGCTGGTGTCTGACCTTGTGGAAAACAAAGGCGGAGGGATGGTTATGGTCTTACATGGAAAGCCTGGTGAGTTGTGTTCTACCTCGATAACCGCATATGTTCATCCTAAAACGTTTTTAGGTACGGGAAAGGTGAACAAATATACGATCTGTAAATCCTCGTACTTGGATGGTCTAACATAGGAGCTCCATTGTAGACGCTGACGGCAGAAGCTATCTCAGAGCATCTTAAGGTACTACACTGTAATGTGGACTTGCATGCATCAGCTGATCTGGTTATCGCCATGCGTAGTGCCCGCTTTACATGGTGTCTTCGGGAGAGTTGGGTCAATACGCCGATGCTCTCGAAAGTCAGCTGCGTGATATCATGACGGTACGCGAACTTTCCTCGACGTTGTCGTTGACTGTCTCATCAAAACTTAGATGTCCGCATCGTGGAATGCAATTGTCCTCATTGATGAGGTGAGTCCAAAATATTGAGTGTTCTGGGTTTGACTAACTCGGTTTAGGCGGACGTATTTCTAGAAGCACGGGACCAGTTTGACTCCAGTCGAAACAGTAAAGTTAGCGTCTTCCTTCGGTTGCTCGAATACCACACAGGAGGTAAGCTCGTGGAACACCGCGCATATACCCGCGTATTGACCCTCTTTCTTCTCGAAGTACTGATCCTGACCAGTAACCGAATCCGGTCGTTCGATAGGGCCTTTGTATCGTAAGTTCTCTCGGTTCTCACAAAAACGCCTCGTGCCGACGCCAACTTCTAGGCGCTTCACCATCGCACTCCACTATCCTGACCTCGGGCAAGATTCACGTCTTCGCATATGGAGAGAGGTTCGTGTACTACCCGCCACGCGTGTTGTTCCGAGCTCAATACTACCGCAGTTTCTCAGTCGTGCTCGAGTTGAAATTGGCGCTCCGGGTGCGACTCAACCGTCCGGGCCAAACTACATCTCGCATCAGGATATAACGAGACTTTCAAAGAAGCCGATGAACGGACGGGTGATCAAGCAACTTATTCGAGGCGCGCAGGCGATTGCAATCGCTAAAAAAGAGCCGTTTGGGATGACGCAAGTAAGTCGTTGATTCAGCTTGCATAAAGTATCCTCTTCTCACTTGGGTATTTCCGCATCTAGCTCGAGAAGGTCATTGGAATTACAGAAAAGTTTGAATCGGACTGGAAGGAGCTGGCATTCGAGGACGAGTTAGACGGCGATAGCTCAGGAAAAAAAGATCGAGAACGCTCTATGTACTCGTAATTGCGAGAGATAATCAAAAGAGCATTATTGTCCAACTGGTTTAGGGACTTTTGGCAGGGCGGGTTGAGTCTACGTTATATTCTTTAGAGACCTGTCACCGTCAGGTCCCATTTCATGCACTTCGTCCTCGAATTTACGTATCGTAATTGGGCCTTCATCCCATTTACCTACCCCTCCCACTCCCTTAGTCCGTCCAACCAGTTACAGTAAACCTTGCCATTGCCCACCGAGCCACGTGACGGCTGGACCGCCTGAGCCATAAGCGCCGGGGGAAGGAGCATCAAAGCGTGTAGCGCCAGTAGCAAACCCTTGAAGCACGCCGTAACGGTCAGACCCACGCAAATTGGATTTGGCACATCGCTTGCCAACGCCTGGCGTCACTCGGCGCCCGCCTAGATCTTGTCAGAGTGGCCTCGCTGGGCTCAGCGTCTTGGTCGTGGTTTGCCTGCGCTCGTGGATGTTTGCTTGGTTGGGGGTAAATCCCGACAATCTCGCTTTGTCGGCCAACACTCAACACCGTCTCCAGCGGCTTGGGACTTCCCCACGATATCTCTAATGCTGGACCGCGGCAAGGGTTATCGCGTAGATAGCACACGGACCGACGCTCTAACCCAGAGGCCAAAGTTATCGTTTCTCGGAATGCTGGGATCTACAAACGCTAACTTTGGAATGTTGGGATCTACAAGTACTAAGCCGGGGTGTCAGGACCTACAAACCCTAACCTTAGTTTTGGTTCAAGATTCAAGCGGGTTTATTCCATTCTGACAATAAATCTAGAATAAACCACGAGGCTTCTCCTTGCCTCAAGTCTCGGGCGCTTAGTAGACTAAAGGACCGTACGTGGGTAGAAGTTATAGGTGTGTAATAGGTTCCGTAGCCACGCTTCGAGTGAACCAAATTTGACTGCTGTGTATATCGGCGCTAGAAGTTATTCTACGCTTTGAGTGGGCCGCGAAATTTATCCGTTCAGATATGGATCAGATACCATGCTTCTATCATGAAAAGGCGTGCTTATGCGGCGCCAAATCTGCCCTATATGAGAACTTGTATAAATACGTGGTTGTTTTTTTGCAAGAGCTATATTTCTACGCCCTCAGCCCCCTGTGACTTGTCGGCCATAATATCTAAGAGCTGATCCCCTTTACATCTTTGAAGCCTCTGGCCGACATGAGACTGCTTGAATATCCAGTAAGCCACCCGTATCCCAAGCGGTGGAGGTTTACAATTGCTGTGGCCGTTCTCATGATAATTCTACTGCCATTCCTCGTGCTGATAAATAGTAAGTTGCGATAATCGGTGATAAGTCCCAGTCTGCTTATTGGTGTACAGTCTACACTACGGGGTATGAGCTAGTTCCTTCTCTCCGCCCAACCTTCCACGCCATGGACACAGTCCCGTACTGGATGAATCTTCCACGCCTCCCGCCCCTTTTGCGTCGCAAGCCTCCTCGGTGCGAGCCCAAAGATTTCGGCCGAGGGGATAGCATTCGCGTGACGCCCTCCCTGTTCGAGTACAAGGTTCTCAGTGCCTGGAAGAATCTTACCGCCCTGGATCCTCAAGATGAAAGTCGAATCGAGTATCAAGGGGCTCCTTTTGACAGCTGCTCTGTATATGGCGCTCGGTTCGAGCACAGTTTTGTGGATTGGACACAGAAAGTGACTGTGAGTAGCCGGTTGAACTTAGTGTGGAGCAAGGCTAACGTGAGGATTTTGTTCAGACCGCCATCTCCTGCCGTGAAGCTCCCGTCAATGCATTTTTAGAAACAACCATCACATTCGCTGATGATATAAGCAAGGATATAGTGGGCCAATATTACGGCGCATTTATGCCCTTGTTCTCGTTTCTCGACGTAGCATCTCGCAACTATCGTAAAGCTGTGTTTGCAGTTCTTGATCTCATGTCAACCGACTCACTCATGATTGTGGCTGGTCAGCATCTTCCTTCGCCGATTCTCTCCTTCAGTACTAGTCTCAACCTGACAGACAACGCGCGTACTATGACAAATACTTACATCGCATACCTAAACGGTACAGTAACGCCTTACTATAATACTTCAATGGGTCCAGCCGAAATATATAGGGACACAGTCTATAATCTGGTTCAGGCTGTTGTCCATGCTGTCCATCTGGACCTAGGAAATTCAGGGCCACGCAATATTTTCCTTGACCCATCAGTGGTGAAAGACACATTTGTTCCTAATTTACCCCCATCAGGGATTAGCCCGGCGCAATGGGTTCGAGATTCGGAGTCGTTTTATTTTGGATCGCTGATTCCGCCATATCAGACTTGGGCTGAGGCCATCCTCGCAGGGCAACCACCAAATCTCACGCTCGGAAACCCGGAAGGCTTGCCCTCAGACTCACGAATTGTATCCAACTATTTGTGTCCGAGTTACCAGCCTAAACCTATGGGGACGTTCTTGGCAAGTATATTCGTTGGAACAGCGACAATGTATTTGTCAGTCTGGGCTGTGTGGTGTTTGGCGGCAAATTTTGTCGCAAAGAGGATGCGGGGACCTTGTAAGTCAATTTACTTATTTATGTAACGAACTTAATCACGGACGTTTGATACCAGGTCCTGGCTGTACTTTCGGCGGAACTACAGAGCATGCAGATCACTGCAAGCATTCTCCTCGGTCGGCTCATTCACGACCGGTATCCGAGTCGACTGAGTCAGAAACTCGCGATGATGATGCGCACATTGAAGAACTACCGAAGAAGTCATAATCAGTATCAGGAGAATCTTGAGTTGAAGGGCAGTTTATATATTTAACAGGTCGTCTAGCTTGAGATCCCATAACGCCTAGCTACGGCCGCATGTACTAGTTCAGTATTGGGTATTTCCGAAGGGTTATAGTGTAGGCTTGCAAGTTATCCCTGAATCTCCGCACATGTAAGGCTCAGCGTTCTGAAAGCCATAGGTGATTAGTAGATGCTCATATCCTCGACTGTGATTTAGTGAACCTGATATGAGATACTACGCTGAGCTGTTGAGCCTGAAGTACCTTAGATTAGGCTAGGGTGCCTATTGATCTGCCGTTTTGAATCAGATCATGATAGTGCTTTCACTATTACTTGATTTATGAAGCCGTCTATTCATGAGAGTATATCAATCTCAACCTTCGTGAAATGTAGCGTTTTCCCCCTATTAGATATTCTCGGTAGGATAGCTATGATGATGATGCTCCTAGACCATCAACCGTGCCTTCAATTTAGCTATATGCGCTGACTTGGTCGAATCCCTGCGTCGTGCGCGGGGCGCGGTCGCAGCGCGAAGCGCCGGCCCGCCTGGATGTACTTGGGTAGCTCAACCGATAACAACCCCTATATTGCTAATCTACCGGCATATTGTAACACACCTATCATGTGGCCCTGCACCCTCCCTTATGTAGCTTCCAGTCCAGCTGCTGGCAAGACGGTGAGCAATATCTCGCCTGTTTGCACCTGCTACACGCCGCTAAACTTGGTTTCCCCCGACTACCACAAACCCAACATGCAGCGTCCGACTTCTTCTGAGCCCGAGCAGCCGCTTGCTCCTTTCTTGATTGAGTGGGATTAAAAACCACCGAGGCACCTGAACTGGCTTCCAGATACGGAACTGCAAACATTGGTGATATGACCACGCGAGTCGCGAATCTCAAAATCTCTTTCCACGGCGTTGCCTGCCAGACACTATCTTCAAACCCGAGACCTTGTCCACAAGAGCAGACCAGATGTGGTTTAGGCTCGAAGGAAAGAGGTATGGCGCTCTGGATGAGGTATTCGCAGCTTGGTTTATGCGACCAAGTGCGGCAGCGCTCTGCAAAGGCTGGGAGCAGTCTTTTCCACACAGCTATCTCCTGTTCCGTAGTGGCGACTGCATCAATCGCGTCGTTCTTGGTATGATGCGATAGAGGTGGCCTTCCTTCTGTCCATGGAGAGACCAATGCTGCGTCAATGACAACGGTAAAGGAGGCGAGGTCTAGACGAAGTGCACCGATTAAAAGAACCGTGTGGGGACCGTTGTTATTGGAAGTAGTGAGGTTGAGAACTTGATACCTCCTGCCGCCAAGTCCAGAGCTCTGTATGAGAATCCCGAGAATTGTTTTCTTAACATCCGCCAAAAGTTTGGCAGAAACATCTTGATGCCCGGAGCCGACATGTTTTAGCGCATTGTATTCTCGACTTGATAGTTGCATTTCTGCTTGAGTCCTTATCCAATCGAGCTCATTTTGGTCCTCAAGGTTAAGCCATGGCATACGCTCAACAGGAATATGATGAACATTCCAGGAGCTCCACGATGTGTTCCAAATGACTGGAGCACGGTCGAGATCATATCCACCATATTCATGTGGCTTAGAGACCAGAACGATGACCTGCGACTTATGTCAGGCAGAAGCTCGCTAGAAATAACGATCGCAACCTACCTCTGCGTAATGGGATTTTCTTGCAACCCGGAGCTTGTACCCGTTACTCAGAACTGGGTACGGGTGCGGCACAGTGTGATCATGGCTACCGATCAACAACCTCATGGTGCATGGGGAGATATGGGATATTTTAACCTCAGCTCCATCCAGTAACAGCTTTTGTTCGGCCGGCAGGTCAATCTCAATTCGAGCGGTGAAAGAAACAACATGTCGTGCATCCAGTCCGGAACCGACATTGGCTGCAATCGACGTCAGACCATTCGTAGGTTCAAAAATGGGAAAGTGAGTAACACTGTTTTCAAGCGTCGCCGGGCTTCCATTGGCAATAGCTGGCTGATAGCGTAAGATTTGTATGTGTTCGCTATCTTCGATCGGCGTGGAGTAGAGAGCGAGTTCCTGGCCAAGTTTGATACTAAACATACCAGAGGAATGTGTGCTGTTCTTGAGCGCTAAAGAAACAATCGTGCCCTTGAATTCTAGGATGCGAGACGAAGCCCAAAACATCACTACTAGATCTGATTTACCCGTAAAGCCGTCCTTGTCCTCTTCTAAAGTGACAGTATTAGGTTCTTCAAATATACTGCATTTTCCCCAGACAGCGTGAATAGACGAATAAGCATAGGGATGGAAGTCGCGAGGGGTCAGGTGGCACTCTAGCGTAGGTATACCAGTCTTGTCTTGGTTCTCAAGGAGTATCCGGAGCTCTGTACGAGGAACGGTGAGCACAACACAGAGCACAGGAGGAACGTTTGACCAATCCTTGAAGATTTCGGAAGGCGAGGGAGGTGAGAAGCCGATTCTCCAGTTAGACTCGAGTGAGCCGACAGTATGCACCGAGCAAAGATGGAGCTGCAAACAAATATCTTGATAGTAGAGCGGCCCGATGATTTCGTTACGATCTCGTTCTACATGCTCAATAAACTTATCCCCAAATACATCCCAGTCTCCATTCTTCAAGTGGACGCGTCGTTTCAGGAGTTGCAACAGCAAGGTCATAGTCTCCCGAGTATAATGAAATGGTAACTCCAGAGAGATCTTGCGTTCGCCCATCAGCCTAACCATCGTTTGTTCTCTCGCAAACATCCCATCGTATATCCCAAACATGACATGGGCAAACTGCTTGGCATCAAACGAAACAGAGATGTTTTGTTGGCTCGCGTGAACATCGCCACCTGAGGGGTTAACCCAAGCGATGCGTTCGTAGAATGTTTTGACGTGGTCGCTGCAAAGTTTCTCATGAACGTGGGAGTGTGTTGTAAAGCTAGACAGATAGTCACGAGGAGCCAGCTTAAGCAACAGGGAGAAAGTTGGGATATCTGTATAAAGACGATCGAGCACTGGTCTAATAATATCCTGTTCATCTTCTGATAAATCGGTTGCGGTATACAGAACCGACTGAGAGCTAGTAGAGTCTTTCAAAATGGGCCGCGTAGCAATGAGCAAGTTCAAGATATCGAGAGAATCAGTGAGGTTAGACGTATCGATAACGTCGAACGCGACAGGAGCAGGAGACGTCCCGATGTTTGAAACATCAAAATGAATCTGAGACGCGCACCATTGGGATACAAACATGCCAGTTACTGGGTTGTTAGTGGAGGCAAATCGGTCCAGTGCACGGCAGAACACAAGCGCTTCACCAGAGTAGAACCGAAGAGTGATCACTTTAGCCGCTCGTGCAGCACGGAACGCATCAGCCCATGCCTTAAACTGCTGCATCATCGTGTTTGTGATAGCGATCTCCACACCAAGAGCAACAGTCACCGACGAATTTGAATGAATAGGCGCTACGGCTGAGGCAAGGTGAAACCCGTGCGCAAATGTGCTGTTATTGAGATCAAATGTTTCCCCCGCAGCTGAGTAGACAAAAGTTGGGTTAAGTGCGGTTGCGACTTGAACGTCACCCTCCTGAGCGAGGACGGTCCCCGTTTGCCAGTATCGTTTGAACAGTTTGTTTACCGGAATAGCAACCTGCGCCCAGAACATACCAGCCGAAAGACTAGCCTTCATACCAGGACTGTTCTTTTTCAAAGCAGATTCAGAAGCATTGAGCTGTTCCTGGAGCAGTTTGTCCAAACGGTCGGATGGGAGATCTGGAAAATCCGCATAGCTTTTCCAATATTTACGTAGTTGGGCTAGGGTACGTGTATCTACAAACTTGATGAACGAGCCATACAAAGATTGTTGCCACGTTTCAATGTCGTTCGCGAGGTCGTACAAGCGTTGACTCTGGCGAGTAAGGGTAGCCGAAGCTTGATCACTGATTTTGAAGTGGTAGAATATGTCCCAGATTTGATCAATTGGTTGGTTATCTTCAAGCAGGGTGAAAAGTAGAATATTTCGAGCTAAACGGTATCAGCACTAGCTAATATATTCTTAGCGTACCGCTTACCGAGGATAGCAGGTTCGAGGTCACAGCAAGTTATATCCAACTTCCGAGGACCTTGCCGAAAATTTAAATAAGAGTGGATTTTTAAGCGATGGCTGCAGGCTCACTCACCCACTGGCGTAACGGCGTCGGAGAAAAGCGTGTATAAAATGTTCCGAGGGTCTCCACATCCGAGCAGTAAGATGTCGGCTGGCTGCTCCGGCGAGAGGTCTTGAGTAAGAGAAACAGCGGGTAGAGTCCCAATTGGACTGAAGGGCGTCTTGGTTGGCCAAAGTAGAGTATGCGCCATGTATAAGATAGGCGTTCCAGGAGCACGGGGGAAGGGATGGCTTAGTATCAAGGTCACCGCCTCGCAAGCGACGTGGTCGTGCAGCAGGTTGGTTTTTGTCACGTGGTATCTAAGGGGGTCCTTGAGTCCTGTATAGGATCAACATGTAGTAAATCAGGCCTAGAAGTCCTCGCGGTGAACTCCGCGGCGATTGTAATGTGCTTTCTGGTAAGTCCTGGTGTGATTGTAGATTGTCCAGGTGATGGCTGATCAGTAAGCCTTGTTTCTTGCTTCGTCCTAAGCTGACAGGGATCCATAGATGGTGACCGAATATCGATGTCCAAGGTATCAACCTAAATCGTTTGTCCCATTCCTCGTGGGTATCCATACGGGGACGGTGAATACGTTCATGTCAACTTTTGCTATGCAGTTTGCGAGATCTGCGCTTTATGTAAAGAGGAAAGGTAGTCTTTGTAAGTTATTTTGGCTGGCGACAGAGCCTGAAACTGAGAATACAATGGCGTAGGCTTTGAATGCACGTTCAGCAATAAGCCAAGTATACCTTGTGGACAACATCCTGGCCACGACGAGAATTTGTATTCTTCCGCTTCGACCGTGCACCAGGGTTCTGCCTTAGTTATTGAAAGCAGGTATGTTGATGTGGGTATATGCGTTCTCAAAGGCAGTCGAACCCTGCTCAGGTTACTAGGCGCCGATAATTTCGACTGTTTACGAGGTGGCTGCAACTTCAAATTTGAAAGCGAGAATCTGCGCCTAGATCCGGGATAGAGTATTGTCATTCGCCTACCAACTCTATTTATCAAACTGCCGCTAGTAAGACTTTGAGCTATGATATCTTCAGTTATTGATGTCATTAGTTTCTACTAGAGGTTACTATAGATTATAGATAGGCATAGTATGAAAAAATGTGTATTTTCAGACACCCGGAGCGAATCACCGGGCCGAGCAAATTAACTTTGCCGACGCGTATCGCCAAATCACACCTGCCGCAAGTATGTCATGCAACACCACACCCCACACAAGACACGATTCGCACGCGTTTCGCGGGCTCACAGGTTGAACATCGATCGACAGTGCCAGCGCTTGCTTGCAAAAGCCATCTGCTGACCCAAAACGGATATATCAGTCGCTCCAACGAATGTTAATTGGCTGCTAATCCAAGTCACGTACGATCGTCTTATAATTTAACCCCACACGAGGTGGAGTGATTTGATCGAGGATGACGATTCTCGGAGTCTTTACCAAAAAAGTCCCGCTGAATTATTTGTGCGAATGGGCCGATGGTACGATGCGAACCACGAGCCACGTGACTTGCTAATCACTTGGCCCTTTATCCTTCCTTCCAGTCATCACCTCATCCCTCACCCCTCTCTGCTCCGTTTTCTCTCCAACGCCTTGATTATTATTTCTGCCGCCATGGGCTCGATGTTCTCCAGCGGAGGTTCTACGGCGCAACCAAACTTGTCAGGAAAAGTCTTCCTAGTAACCGGCGCCAAGTACGTTTTTCTTATACTTTCTCCGCTCAGCTATCGTTACCAAGCTCACCTCTGAATTCTTACCCCGCCCTCTGATTACTACAGTCGTGGAATTGGATTCGAGACTGCGAAACAGCTGTACAAGCTCGGCGGGACGGTATACCTTGGTGCGAGGAGCGAGAAAAATGCCGAGGACGCGATGGCAAGGATACGTGACGAGGTTACGGGTGGTGCGGGGAGGCTGAGGTGGTTCCCGTTGGATTTGAGTACGATTGCACGGGCGAGGGAGAGCGCAGAGGCGTTTTTGGGGATGGAAGATCGGTTGGATGTTCTTGGTGCGTTTTTTGTTTGATTTATTAGGTTTCTATTTTTGGATCTAATTTTGGGTTTGGGTGTAGTGAATAATGCGTGTTTGTGGGTTTGCTCTATGTTTAGCAGGAGATATCCTTGTGCTGATTGGTATTCTCTGTGGGTAGAGGTGACGCCACGTTTGAGATCAACGAGGATGGGATCGAGACGATGTTTGCGACCAAGTAAGCCTTGGTATCCCTCGACATAAACATTTAGCTAATCGTCCTTTCTCTCTCGTAGCCATGTCGGCCATTTCGTCCTCACGACCACCTTACTACCGCTGATGAAAAAAACAAGCGCTCTCAACGAGACTGACGTCCGAATAGTCAATGTCCGTCTATTTAGTGTGACACAAAGGAGCGTATCCAACTAATCGTCCGTGCAACCCTTACTCTAGGTCGCGTCGACGGTACATAACATGTGGGGAAAGGGTACCCAGATATCCTTCGCGGACCCTTCAGATCTGAGCAAGCCTTTTCCGGCCAAGAAACCCGACACGTGGTCGCATATCCTGACGCGGTATAGTGAGTCTCGAATTGGTTAATTGTTAGCTCGGGATGGTAATCGTGGCCGCTACAGGTCGGACGAAGCTGGCGAATATTTTGTTTACTAGGGAGCTTCAGCGCCGGTTGGATGATGAGGGGTCGGATATTATTTCGTTGTCGCTTCATCCTGGGTATGTTGCGACGGGTGAGTTTGAGCTTATTATTGTTGGTTACGAGGTTCTAATAGTTGTATACAGATGCAGCCAAGGTAGCAACCTCAAAAATGCCCATTTTTGGTGTGATCTCTTCTGTCCTTGTCAAGCTGTTCTTTATAGACGAGGCGGGCGGGGCGCGGAATAGTGTTTACGCGGCATCGAATCCGACCGTCAGAGCTGATCCTAAACGGTTCAAGGGACAGTTCCTGACTCCTGTGGGCAAAGTGACGGCTCCAGCGGCGATAGCGCAGGACAAGCAGCTCGCGAGAGACTTGTGGACGTTGACGGATAAAATTATGCAACAACGAATCAATCCGTGATTCGGGATCATGACATTTGGGGATTTTGGGGATTTTTCGGTTTGCGGGGCGGACCACAACGTAGACTTACGCGTTCATTAATTATGCTTTGCCGTAGTACATTACCTTGTATTTTTACATTATTGTATTTAAAATCGCATTCTAATCGGGTTGTTCTTGTCATTGGATGGGATGAGGTCATGGTCGATCACTCGGCGCTTGACTCGTTGATGATTTGCGCTGACGAAACCCAATTGGTTGCACTCGGACTCGACTACGACCATCATCGCCACGACTGTCTGGCTAGCCGACATAGTATGTCGGACTCTACCGCTCTGGAAGGCGGCTCTGGCTCTGGTCTCTCGTTTACTGTTCTGCTTACTGCGGGAATTGCGACTGCGGTGGCGACGGTTGTGTCGACTTGGTCGATATGTTCGCATTTGAAGAATTATAGAAAGCCGGCTTTGCAGAGGTGTGTTTATATGAAGTGTATATGGATATAGCTAAATAGGTTGAATAGGATGGTTATTCGAATTATGGTCATGGTTCCGCTGTACGGCATCTCTTCGTATATATCCCTGTTCTCGTTGGAGGCTGGTGTGATCATCGACGTCATACGAGATGTATACGAGGCGAGTTAAATTATATTAGTTGAATTTAAAGCTTATCGTGTTGCCCTAGGCCTTTGTCATCTACTGTTTCTTCCACCTGTTGCTTATATACCTAGGCGGCGAGCGCTCGCTCCTCATTCTCCTCTACGGCCGCGAACCAAAGCAACACGCGTTCCCCGTCAGCCTATTCAAACGAGACCTCGACGCCTCGGATCCGTTCACGTTTCTCTTCCTGCGGCGTGGCATCCTACGTTAGTATTATTTATCTCTTATCCTGTCTCGTGACCGGATCATAGTGACCTCATCAACCGGCTAACCTCTACCCGATATTATTTTATCTTTTTTGTAGAGTATGTCCAAGTGAAGCCGATACTAGCCGCGCTAACTCTCCTGCTCAAGGCGCTTGGCAAGTACAGAGAGGGTTCGTTTAGGGTCGACGCTGGGTATTTGTATGTCAGTATCGTTTATAACGCTTCGATCTGTTTGAGTTTGTATTGTCTCGCGATGTTTTGGGTGTGTGTTAATGCGGATTTGAAGCCTTTTCGGTGAGTTCTATTATTATTTTAGCTGGGTTGTGGGAGGTATTGAGGAATTATTTGGTAGGCCTATGCCCAAGTTCCTTTGCGTCAAGGGAATTCTGTTTTTCTCGTTTTGGCAATCTATTACTATATCGTTTTTGGTTTCCGTTGGGTTTATCAAACGCCGTACGTTCTACTTCTTACACTCATTTACACGTATTTCTAACCCCGTACACAGTCGGACCATATACCGACGTCGAACACATCTCCCTCGCCATTACCGATACCCTCATTTGCTACGAAATGCCCCTCTTCGCCATCGCCCACTCGTTCGCGTTTTCCACCTCGGACTTTACCGATTCATCCGTCCACCACGTCGCACGCATGCCCTTTCTCCACGCTCTCCGGGATGCGTTTGGTCTGCTCGACGTCGTAGTCGACGCTCGTACGACCTTGCACGGGGACGTTACGTACAAAGCCTATGAACCCGCCGAAGGAGGGATGCACCAAGGAACAGGACGGGACCGCAGGATTCGAGCTGGGTTGCGCTATGCGGCGGGCGGGAGGAAAAAGTATTGGTTGCCGATGCCTGCGGACGATGCTGCGCCTGTTGTGGGACCCATTGCTAAAGCTCGGCGTGCGTTGGAGGAGCGGTACCACGAGGATCGAGGATACGCGCCGCTCACACAGGACCAAGCGGAACAAGTCGTTCATTCGGAGTCATCCTCGTCAGACTCGGACGACGCGAACCATTTCACCGTCCCCGGTGCGTTTGACGTCCAGTTTGAATCTCAACATAGTTTGGCTATCGTCCGATTCCGAAAGAGCAAGCGCGAAGACGCCATGTACGACGATGCGCGCAAGCTCGTGTTTGGTGACTACAATTATCCGGTGATCGATTGTTCGAGCGAGGCCGCTCGGGCGCGCGTGTGGGATGCTGAAGAGGGGATATTGAGAGACCAGCGGGCTGCGGCGTTTGATCCGAGGCTGGGTGGTGTGGTCGTTGCGCCCCGGACTAAAGGGTATGGTGCAACGGACGCGGGCGAGCCGAGGGGTGTGTATGGGAAATGGGCTGAGCCCTCGGACGGGGAGTCTGTCAAGTCTCGTAAACGAAAAGACTCGGATTCGGACGGGACGGTTGAGGCGAGACCTGGTCGACCTGTGGATATCGATATGCGGGATGGGAAACAGCCGAACATGCGCGTTGCTGGGGTCGACATGAAGTGGACCAAGTCTAAATCCAAATCTAAATCCAAAGTCGCCGGGGGTTCAAGCTCAGGTTCAGGCACCGAAGCGCGTCTCCGACCTGAACCTCCCCGCAACTCTCGATCGAACATGAGCTCGGCGATAAACACGCCTACAGGGAGACTGTCCGCTGCGCATACACCGACTGCTCGGATGAGTCCTGCTCCCAGTGGGGGCAAGAAACCGCTTCCGCCTGACGCTGTTGATTTGGTGGTCGAGGATCCGGATGCGGCTGAAGCGCGAGCCGCCTGGGATCGACGAAAGGGTGATCCGGCGTTGAGGCCTGGAGGAAAGAAGGTGTATAGGCGGGGGTATGTGTTGGATGATGGGAGGGATGTTGAGGTGAGTTTATATCAATATATTCGAGATCGAGGATTATGGACTAATAAGCCGATTCAGGTATCCGTGGAGGAACACGAACAACGCGGCGGATCAGTCGACCAGACCAAGATCCGGGTTCAAGACGTCAGCGGCAGCAGCAGCGAGGAGATACAACGATCAGAAGCTGAGACGGACGATAAACACGGCGGAGGACCCGAGATGTCAGAGGCCGAAACCACCGAGGTGACTGTTGCGCGTGCAGTGACGCCTCCGCCGCATGCGATTGTCACTACGAACACGTTTGGGGCGAGCGAGAGCAGTTTGAGTGGGAATCCGTGGGCTTGATTTTAGTGGCCCTTTTTTGATTTGTTTTTTATTGGTGGTGGATTTGGTTTTGGAGTGAGCATTTGGTTTGGTTGATATCATGATACCGATTGTTTTCTTGATGGATGATCCCGACGATCGAGGCAAACTCTGTGTATCAGCTTGCTGGTCTAAAGTTTGTGTGACTTCATCGCCTCGCGTCGACAAGGCCGGACAAGAATGCGTTTATATGTATGCATAAAACCTGCTTGAATCTGTGTAAATTTTGACAATCATATTCAGCTTCGACTGAGTGACTTTCATCGGCGGTGCTTTGCAGTCTTATATTAACGGCCAAATCCAACGTAAGGCCATGTACAACATCGCATAGTTATGTGTGTCAACGTGCAACTCGGTCTGATCAGACTAATGGCGGGCTGTCGACCCTAATGCCAGGAGCACAGCTAGCCTCAACTCCAGGGGTTCCGGACCCGAAAGTATCAACCACGCTACAACTTCCGCTGCGGTAGGCCGATTCTTAGGCTTGTTTGTCCAACACCTAGTTAAAATGGACCACATCCCATCGTTCTGAGAAAGCACTGCAGAGACGTGCTCTTCCGGCCGTGTTGGAGTCATGAAGCGAACTGCAACCGCCGTTAGGACTTTGAGCTCCGACTTTCCAAAGAATGGAACTTGGCCCGTAAACGCTTCCTAGAAACAGCTATCAGCTATCGCGATTGAAACGTCACTCGTATGAGCGTACTAGTATTGTCTAGTCCGCGGATGTAAGCGGCAGGCCTTGTATGCGACAGATAGGTTGAAGTACTTACCATGCCAAGCGCATATACGTCACTAGGATAGCTGCACTGACTTGTGCTCCCGTCAAGTAGTTCAGGCGCCTAAGGTGACAATGCTCAGACACAAACACCGTGCAATAGGAAAACCATATGACCTGCCACCGTGGAGATAGAGCTTTTTTTGGCGAAACGCTTGTGGGGAGGATGATCTCTCTATATAGAGCTGCGTTGCTGAAACCAGATATCATCGGCACTCCTTTGTCAGACACAAGAACATTGAGCTATTGCGGGGTAACAAATGCTTGCTCAAGATCTTGAATAACAGAGAGCTGGGGGAGGAGTGGCTCACTCCTTTGAGATCGCCATGGATCTGGGTCTTGGGTTAGTGGTACTCGTTAATGGTAGTAGGCCGCGCCTCCGGAACACTCACAACTCCAACACTATGTAGATACATCAAACCTTCCGCAATACCTCTGCTCTGTAAGACAAGGGGAAATTAGTTCATGTCTAAAGATCTCGACGATTGTGAGTTTGTACCAGGTCGTAGCGATTCGCTTCGGGGTTCTGGCTGATATACGAAGGCATGTTCCCATGGTCTGCCCACAGCGATACGAACGCCAAATGGGTACGAAACCCAGCTATTTCAAGCAACGGAAGGATATTTTTGTGCTGGCATTTTGACCAGATGAAGAGCTCTCGGGCCGCATCCTGTAGCTTTTTTGGTAATATGAACAACCTTTCGTAAACGACTCACCTCGAGGTGCTGCGAATCGTCGGTAGGGGAGTCGGGATGCCCAAGTTTGAATTTAATCGCAACTTGAGTCAAATTGGGTCTCTTGGCGCGGTAGACTTCGCTACTCTTGCTCTTTGATATCAGATCAGTGTGCGCGAAAAGAGTCAACATCCAGCTAGGTTCAAACAGTTGGGCATTTGATTCCGACGGGGAACCCACGACGCTTGATGTTGACTAGTGAGGTGAGGTGGATCATGTTACAAGCATGTTTTCCGAACGTGGTGAACGCACCTCGCTCAATACAGGCAACACTGGCAACAAACCTTGGAGCGTGATACCGCTCATCTGCAACTCAGGCGGCTCAGCGTTATCCTGTTATCCCAGTAGTCCATTGACCCACAACAGAAGCTACTCCCCCCGCACTAGGACGCTCCTGCGGTTCATATGACCAGCATTTCTGAAGAAGCGACCACAATTGATTCCCGTGCTGGCTGCTTTGTGGAATGAACTTTTCTGGTTGCTTGGGTGTTCTGCGTCCCAATACGGCCGACATGACTGCCGAATCTATCATACCGAACCATCCAGGCAAACTTATTAAACGATATCAGATCGCAGGTGAAGTCCAGCAGTCCTCACTACGATATAAATCATGATAGGGTATTTCCCCCGTGATGATTTCCTGTGTAGTTCTATTAGAAGTGAGGCTAAATGATATTCGCAGCTTTACCAAGATTGTCTAAATACGGAGGTTAAACGGCGCACTTCTTTTAGCAACAAAAACGTACCATGCCGAGCGCATATATGTCGGCTGCAGTGCCTGGATGATCTACCTGACCGCCCAATAACTCTGGTGCCTAGGATGGCAAAAGTCAGACGAATATAAAACTTTGGACAATTGGGCTTACTGTCCATCGTGCGGAAATTTCGAGACTTTGTTTGAGAGACCAGGTTTTATCTCTCTGCAAGCCCGTATTTCTGAAGTCGCAAACCACTGGAGTACCATCATCCGATACCAGCACATTGTTCTACAACAACACAGATTATGTACGCAACTGAGCGTTTCGCTGATGAGCGTACTCCTTTCAGGTTGCCGTGTATCTATCATGATATGAGTTTGACAGCACAAATTAGATGTGAAGTACACTCACGATTCCCACAGAATGTAGATACTCGACTGCCCTACATATCTGCGTGCTCTTCTCGCCAGTGGGATGCATCAAAAGGAAGCGTAGTCAGAGGGATGTTCTACGCACCATTCTACAACGATCAATCTCAGGATATTTGTTAATATGGAAGGGTAGAGACCCATTTTTCATCCACGGTGACACCGTCCGGATTTGATCTAGAATGCGAACAAATCCGAGGAGTAGCAGGACGTTGGGATGAAGACACTTTGACCACATATACAGCTCTCGGGCTACTGTCTGCATTAGATGCGAGCTCTCATCTTCAGTGTCCACTCGCAATGCCTTGATTGCAACCGCCCTTCCGTCATGCAACTTCCCGAAATTTGCACCTGCGTAAACGCCACGAGAAGTGCCGAGCGAAGAGAGGTCCAACTGGTCAGTCAAGTCGCTGCACCCATGTGATATAAGGTGTTCAACAATTTTTCGTAGGCGCTGGCAGGTGACTTATCGATTCAGGCGGCGGATGGACATAAAGGGGATTAAGTACCGCATCATCATCAATCAAGACAGCTTCCTGTAGATGATGTTCGTGAGGTTAGACTAATAAAAATCACGACAAAATCTCATTCTTACCGTTGACCTAGACAACATTACGCATTGGATGTGTGAGTTGGCGTCCTCCTAAACACCCTCCTACTCACCCATCAAACAGATGCAGAGGCTGACGGTCGAGGTCGGTTTGATCCGGGGCGGACTCGGTGTGTTGTGTACCATGCTTATAGAAAGTATTGTAACAATTTAGTATGGGTAGTTCTGATAGTAGGATAACCCACTCCCTGTATGAAGATTGTTAGGATAAATCGGGGGATTTAGGCCCCCCAAGTAGCTCAACACTCACTTCATTTTCACCCTAAGTGCCATATAGAATACTTTAACTTAGCTTACTCGAAGGATGCGGGTACTAACTTTGTTCTATTCAGAAGATCGCTTCAATAAATTCACTTGATGAATCCATTTAGACGCTCATAACCGCTTTTACGCACCATGGTGCTTATTTCAAGGTAAAATTCCAACCTGTCTCAGGTTTCTGATCTTTGTGGATAACGGCTGGTGTTGTAGTTTCGGGCTGAGTCTGATGGACTCGCGCTTGCGGCGGAGTTGTTGGTCAGACTTAGTCATCGGCGTTGTGCAATTAGGCTGTAGTAGTAAATTTGTGGCTGCGAACATAACAGGCACCTGTACAGCGCACTACATTGCAACTACCTCGCACTTCCCCACTATCCGACTATCGTGACTCTGCCAATGGCTCTTCACTTGGCGCGAGTCGGCATAAGATACATCATTTTGCCAGCTGGTTCACTCAGCAAAATGGTTTTTTTACCCGGAGCACTCTGGAGCACTCAGGAAACCCGGAGCAAACAGCACTTCAGGACAAATCCGGAAGGCTCTGGAGCACGATTCTTGTGCTCCAGAAACTATAGAAAGTTGTCCTTGCTCTGCAGCTTGTGACTGGTGCTCCGGATGCTCACAAGCAACTGGTCGATTTCCCGAGCCCGTGAACAAATTGGCTAATAATATGTGAAAATAGTAGTTTAATCACGAAACAGGACGCGTGAACCAATATATTAATTAGATGTTATGGGTATTGTACAGCACACAAGATAACAGCAACTTATGACACAGTTATTGACGGTCAAATCCGTCTATGAAAGGCGGGGCAACGTTTGATGTTGGGGTATGGCAATCGAAGTACGTACGTGACGGTGCTATGGGACAATGAACTACGAGCCCGCATGTGAGGACAACTATCACGAACAAGAGCAGATTATGTACCTGAGATAGACGTACCACAACCAACCAGCCCTAAGTACGAATGATAGATGAGCCACAAGTTAACACACCGCCGTCAGAAAGTAATTAAGTACTTACAACAAGCTGTATGTCGGAAAGTTGCTTTACGTGCAATTGGTAGTTATTACTGGCATGAACCATGGGATGGGGCTGATAGGTGGGAATC
>WSTJ01000684.1:0-19734 GCA_019623705.1 Ceratobasidium sp. 428
CCCCACTCCAATACACGGAAAAGGTTTGAGTTTTGAATCAAATCAGTATCGACCCCGACCACATCCTGCCATATGCCTGGATTCTCAGCAGTCTTGGCTTGCGCCCATAGGTCAATCTCACTCTCCTTGACGCCTCGGAAAAGCATAAATACTCGCGTCATGACGTCTGGCACGGGCATAATGTTCATAGGAGCGGCGGCCTCATAGTCGATCTGAGGCAAGAATCGAAGCGCTATATGTTTATGAGCTTGCAGATACGGAAGCCAATATCTGGATTGACTAGGTGAGCCACGCAATGCAGAATAGGACAGGCTAAACAACGCTAACGTGATAAAAGAGCATCGGGCCTCCGTATGCAGTCCAAGAAACATCAAGGCATCATCGACATAGCCTGTAACGTTTTCGGAGGGCAATAAGACTGAATTCGTTGGAGTTAAAGTCGGTCGAGATGGATCGAAAGCCCTTGAAACATCCTGAATAGGACTACTAGGTCGAGAGGAGACGGGTGATAATGGTGATGCTAGCTTTGCACTGACGAACCCACCGATCAGGACAGTAAAATAGCGATTGCGGGATACTCACTGGGCCTCCCAAAAGAGATAAGAAATCTCACGAGAGGTGCGATGATCAAATAACGTGCCATCCGGCTTGGCATCGACGTCCCAAGTGATAGATTGACAGCCGGAGATGTCTTGTTGGGACTCTAGCAGAACTGGAGTAGGCGGATAAAGCGCGGAGAACTCCCAAGCGTTAGCTAGAGAGAGTTCAACTCGAATATTTGATGTTGAAACTGGAGGGAACAAATAGATAACGGGCTTGCCCAAACGCAACACCATATGAATGGTAGAATCCTTTCGGATACCATAGTCCAGTAGAGTTCGTTCATCTTCAAGTTGTCGCCCAGCAAAGATGAGTCGGTTTTGAGAGGGCGGTATTCCTTCCTTAGATAATATTTTGCATTTCACGGAGTAAACGGATTCGTTTTCGGGAACTTCAAGGGTTATAGTTTTGCCCGTAAGAGTCTTGCAGAAAACTACGAGGCAAAGGTTAATCGCTTGATCTGCCAAGGTTAGCAGTTGCTCACTTTGCATCCCCGGTGGCTCTGCCCTTTGTGCATCTGATACGGAGATAACGATCCGCGTCAGGCTTGGCACAAGATCAGTCCATAAATCTTCTGTGATCTGAATATCCTCTTCGAATCCTGGAAACTTTGCACAAATCATGATACGCTTCGCCGGCATATGCTGGAGCCGCTCAAAGGCGGCCTTCAAAGACGTGATAGTTTGCTGCATTGAAAGCAGGTGAACCTCATTATTTAAACATCTGGATGGTCAGTCGTCCTCACATCATAAGTAGCGTTACGTCGAACGGTGATCGTACGGTCGTTATAATGAGCCGCAATAAAGGGTAATAGAGTGGACAATGATTCTCCGTGCTTCCCAGAGTTGGTTGACATCGCACGTAGCGATTATTGAAAATAGTTGAGTTTAGCTGGGGTGGTGGCGACTTGGTGGTTGTGATTGGAAAAGCTTAGATATGTTTGTCAGTGACTGTGCCTGTCACGTGCTCGCGTGCTGTGTCATCGGGCTGTATGCGCTTTTTTTTCGCACTGGCCGCACCGTCCTGTTCGAGCGAATGCATAACGAAGGGTTGGGTAAACTACTTTTCCGGCTATCTCGGTAGTCTCACATACAGAATTTTGACCGCTCCTCAAACTTATTTTCTTGTTAGGTTTTCCGTGTGTTCTATTTTTCAAAAGAGGACTATGCGGTTGTGACACTAGCGCACCAGGTCGCGCACATTGATTGTGTTACAAAATTTTAAGATATGACCGGGCTCCAGCTTTATGGAATTGACAATAGGTGACTATATGCATACATTTGCATACAAGTCACATTGTGTTGATCAGACTGCACACTAATAAATTGTCGGAATAAGACAGGGAGGCACGGGTAGAGGCATTATGTACGCTTGACTAGGGCGTATTCGAACTAGCCGTCGTAGTCGAATTTGTCGTGGTGCCGGTGGTGATGGTGCTTCCGTTGCTGAATTGCCACCAGTTGAAGTTGAAGAGGTTGTCGCTACCGCCAGTAAAACGAAGGAAAAGGTCCTGTGTACCAGTTGCGCCGCTAACGGAGCACGTCACAGTCGTGTAGGTGGTCCAGGAGCCGGTACCAGGCACCGTACAGGTCCCCACTAGTGCTCCTGTAGCAATACCAAGTCGGATCTCGATCTTGCCACCAGAGGTCGCGGAAGAGACGCGAGCGGAGAATGACTTGGCACCATTACCGAACGCGACACCACGCAGCTTGACGTAGTCGCCGTTGTTGAGGTACGAAAGTTGCATACCGCCCTCGGCGCAGGTCTCAGTCTCGACACCAGACGACCATGCCATGGTCTCGGCCTCCTGACGGACGTACGGGTTGAGTGTGCCGATCTGTGAGGGGTTGGAGGTCATCTTGAGAGTCGGAATGGTGCCATCAGAGTTGTACGTGAATTGCTCGACGGAGACAGAGCGAGTGTAGCCGCTGCCACCAGGAAGAGCACCATTGTGGTAGAAGAAGTACGAGTTGCCCTGGAAGTCGATGATACCGGGGTGGTTGGTGAAGCTTGCTCCGGCAGCGGCCATGATGACACCACGGTACGTCTAAGGTCCTGTGGCGCTAGTGCCGGTAGAGTAACGAATGTCTTCAGAGCAGCAGTTGGCAGCGTATACCATTTAGTAGAGGCTGTTGCGCTTGTGTAGCCACGGGCCCTCCTCGAAGGTAGTAGGACGCTGGGCGTTGCCGGAACGAGTACCGAAGCCGGCCGTAGTTAGTGACACCTTGTTAACACTGTACAGGTTGGGTCAGTATTTCGATCAGCGGGTTTCAGCTGCTCACATACCCTCCACTGTAGGAGATCATGTCGGTGTTGAGCTTGACGTAGTAAAGATCCGGGTTACCCCAGTACAAGTAGGCCTGGCCGTCGGTGTCGATCCATACAGTGGGGCCGATCTGGTTGTTCTCCACGAGCGGTTTCCCGAGAGCGTCGGTATATGGGCCTTCAATGTTGTTGCTGACAGCGACGCCGATTGCCATAAAGCCCGTAGAGTGGCGGACCGGGGCGTAGTATTAGAACTTGTTATTGCGATTGATCACCTGGCCGGCCTAAGCATTCGCATTAGCCCATGAGAACGTCGCGAGGTTCATTGGTGAGCCTAGATCCTTCCAGTTCTGCATGTCGGCGGTGGAGAAAAGGTGCCAGTTCTTCATGGTGTAGGTTGTCGAGCCATCTTCATCGTGTCCGGTGAAGACATACAGGGTGTTATTGTAGACGATGGGCGCGGGGTCTGCCGTGTAAATTGTTTGTACAATGGGGTTGTCCGCTTCCAAGCCAATGAACAGTGTGCCGAGGGACAGAAGTCCTACAAATATTATAAGAACTTGTCTTAGAATGAAGATGTTACGAGAAAGCTCACCCAGCGGTCCAAGCAACGCAGTGAGTGCGACAGATTTCATTTTACAAGTGAAGCTTTATTCGATGGGCGAGAGGCATGTCGTCCAGCAAAAGGAAACAGCACGATTTTATACAAAACAGAGATCAAAAAATATCCTCAAGTGTCGGGCCCGCAGCAAATAAATTAGGAGTCGACCACGCTGTCACTCTGGAGCTTTCGATTCCAGAAATGCGCGAATAGCCGATGTTGCGAAGCGCCCATGAGAAGTGTACCTGCTGAGTACTGAGTCACCATAATGGGGTTAACAGCGATGAGACTTGGGGGATCAGCTAGTCACGGGGCCGAATCGGATTATGATCGGGAGGAAATAACACAAGGCCCACGGCGCTACGTCGGGCAGTGATCCACAACGAGGATTCTGCTTTGTCATTGCTTCCCCTTATAGGTTAATGGTTTACCCGAGTAAGCAAATTACTCCGAACGCGCCATCCGAGGGTTGAATCTACCTCCTAAGGGTTAAATCTACCTTCTGAGGGTCATATTTTTCCCAACCGGGGGATAAATCAGATTCTTAGGGGATAAGTTTACTATTAGAGGTAATCACAGTAGGTCGAAACTTCCAAAACCTCGGTTGATTCTTCGTCTTTTCTCGTCTTTTACTAGGAACAATGGATAAAGTTTTCATAGCTTTGGAAGTTTCAGCTCTACTCTAATTACCCAGCCCACCATTCAACCATTGCTTATCTTCTATCACGCCGGTTTACTGGTTATATTCACGCCCAAAAATGCGACTCGTCGTATTACTCAAAACGTGACATCCAATCTACCATCTAGATACAGATTGTGACAGGAGATATGGCCTGGGTCGAATCCCCACGAGAGAAGAAGAATCGCGAGATGTACTAGAACTAACGGATGGGGGTAACTGTTCAAAAGCCATGTGGGTATAGGATCGCATGACCGTCGGCGGATCTAGCAAAGCCAATTGCATGGTGTAGGTCGAGAGCCGCAGGGATGTTTTTGGAGCGAGACTCTAGGGACGGAGCAGACTGACATTCAACACAAGCCGGTGCGTCGGTAGTGAGGGACAGTGGCCGCATCTCGGGAGGATCATGACATGACCGGGTGCGAGATTGGTTGTGGGTGGACGTCGCGTGCGATGCCCTAATCAAGTTGCGCAGACTTGTAGCTAGAATTTGGAGTTGTAGGGATGGTCTTATGGGATTCTTCGACTTAGTTTAGTTGACCATTCCGCGCATATAGTGACATGGCATGTCCGTGCGATAAATGCAATGTCCAGCCCTCCATGTCGTATTACATTGCGAGCACTGGTGTCCATCGGGATACGAGAGGTGTATATGTATCCTAAAAGAATGTTCCCACGTATGTATGCGTGGCCGGTTTGGCCTCTTATCCCAAAGGCGGACGGAACCCAAACCGACGGTTTCGCATTGTGCCCGGCACTTCGTTTCAAGATCATGACCATATTTATTACTCCCAACTGGTTGAGGTGGATATGCACTATTCACTCGAATGATAGATTGAACACAAAGATCCCGGACAGCTCCAGATGTATTCGAACACGCTTCACACATGCAGCCGCGTCGGACCAATAGCAGACTCATTTTATCTCCATCCCACCCCATTCCAGCACACGGAATAGCCTCGTATCTCCGGCTTTATCGATATCGACCCCAACGATGTCTCGCCACGTGCTAGGATCCTCCGACGTTGCTTTCCTCGCCGCATCTGCCCATGAGTCAAGTTCATTTTCACAAACGCCACGGAATAGCATAAACACTCGAGTCGTGATGTCTGGCGCTGGTGTGATACTCATCGAGGCAGCGGCTTCATATTCGATCTGTGGCAGAAAACGCACAGCTATATGTTTGTGACATTGGAGAGCTGGAAGCCAGTATCTAGAGATTGGGTTAGTGAGAGACAGACGGGCTAACAAGAGAAACGAACGTGATGAACGAGCAACGAGCCTCGGTATGAAGTCCGAGTGACAGTAGAGCATCATCGATGTACGCCAAGACCTTGTCGAAAGATAGCAGCACCGAATCGGCGGGAGTTATGATAGGCCAGGCTGGGTCAAAAGCGCCTGAATCATTTAGGGGACTGGCGGGACGCGAGCAAGCAGGGGATGCTGGTAGCGCCGGCTTCGTACTGATGTTACACTTTAGTTGGCCAGAAACCGGAGGAAGAATTATGACAGAAACTCACTGAGCCTCCCAGAACAAGTAAGACACTTCGCGACGAGTACGATAATCGAACAACGTGCCATCCGGTTTTGCATCCACGGTCCAAACGATTGACTGACGGCCATCAATATCCTTCTCAGAGATGATAGGAGCAGCAGGGTAGAGAGCTGAGAAGTCCCAGGCGTTGACTAGGGAGAGCTGGACACGGACATCAGGCGTCGGAGTTGCAGGGTATATATAGATGATTGGTTTGCCTCCGCGTAAGGTCAGCCTCATGTGCAATGTCGATTCCCCCGTGATTCTATAATCCGATAAAGTACGTCCGTCTTCGAGTTGAGCTCCAGCAAAAATGAGCCGAATCCGATCAGGTGGTATCCCTTCTTTGTCCTGTATCATTGTCTTCAAATTGTAGACAGTATCGGATAGGAGAATCTGGAGTGTGATTTGTTTTCCGGTAAGGGTCTTACAGAATACTTTTGAATCGAGATTAGAGCTATAGGTTTTACGACCACAACAGAAATAATCAACTTACTCCGCACAGACCCAGCGTCGCGATTGAAAGACTGAAATTTGTTCGACGCTCGCCGGCTAGAATCAACGACGAGTGAGGATCTCGAAGCGCCAGATGCGCAAGTGGCCACGGGCTCCGCGTCCCCGGATAGCTGAATCGTAACGAGTGTCAAATCTGGTAGAAGCTCAGTCCACATCTCTTCGGTTATTACGATATGTTCCTCGTATCCCGCGAATTTGGCACAAATTTCAATATCGCTCGCAGGGATGGATTGTAGATGATCGAAAGCCTTTTTGATGGACGTGATTGTTTGCTGGCCCGTCAGAAAGATAAGTAAGGTTTAATCATCTTGTTCCCGTTCATGAAGTAATTGATCTTACAATGTAATCACCATTCCGTCGAATAGTGACTTTTCGTCCTAGATATTCGGCAACAATAAACGGATGAAAATGACGCGATGCTGCAGGGTGCCGCAAATTATTTGACATCGCGAATGTGCTGTGGAGGAGTAAGATACTGTAAGGCTCTAGGGGAAATTGGGGCTTCTCCTTGAGCAAAACGACGAGAAATTTCTAGGAAAACAAGAAAGAACACAGCAGCTTTGCGGCTAAACGTTCAGCCTGCGGGTTTTGAAAGAGCCCTCGCCAAGGCAAAGCTAGGGTATCTTCCACAGAGGCGGTGGTCTGGGACAACAGCAGTTTGAGATTGGTGGTGGCAACAAACCAATCAAGGCGCGTGTTGATCCGGGTGGCTAAGTCTTGAAGAGGATTAGTCACGTGGACGCTACCCACAACGCTTATCAAAGCATGAGGAGTCTGAGACTGGCCAGAGGTGCGAGTTGCATACTACCGAGTTTAGCAGTAGCTACGACCGATTTTCAAGTCTTAAATCTCAGTCGTAGAATGATATGATCATCAAAAGAACTGGTGTACCTAGCATACAACAACAATCCATAAAAAAAAACGCGTACTGGGAGCGAGCCAAGGCTACTGTCCAAACATCACGTGTTGCTTGAGCGGATGCACCCAAGTCGTTTGGTTGGCGTCAGTACCGGCGTGGCGCAGGCGACGAATTGGTTCGGCGTATCGGTACACTATGTCGCGCGTTGGACGCACTAGGGATAAATACAAGTTAAGCGGGGGCAGATGGCTACCTCGCGTGGCCGCGGGTCTCGCATGAGGTGTAGGTTGGGAGCGGCACCAAGGCAAAAAGACGAGCGCAATAAAAGTGTTAGCCCAACCAGGAGACCTTTAACGCACATACAAATGTACGTACCAGTTGTAAAACAGAGTGGTGGGTCGTTATTAAATGCGAGTGGTGGCCGTGGGACACAAGGCTAGAGTACTGAGGACAGAGGAAAAAATCTCTAGAGATCTGGAGGTCAGCGCCAACCCCGATGACTAAGAGATCGACACTCCTCTTGAACATCCGCAAGTACGCCGGCAGATGCATTGAGCCATGCATCGAGGGGCGAGCCGGTGGTGGGCGGATGTAAGTCGTAAACCCCGTCGAGCGCCTGTTGTTAGGGAGAACATTACTAGTGTGTAACGTAACCGCCAGCCTCGGCTCCGCTAGCCAGCCCTTAACAAACCCCAGGTGTAAACGAGGCAACTAGGCTTACGCATCGCTTGCAGTAGTAGGTGCAGGTGGATCAGCGCCTTACTGTAATTTGGCAAAGTGGTTATTCTACCGCTTCTGGGCGTGATAAGAGCCGAATTTTACAGCCACTAGTTTTACATTACGGTTCGCCCAATCATGGCAAATTTGCGACCGGGGTCTTTCTCGACGTAGCATATATCTACAAATGAATGGCTGAGGCTAGCCAGAGCCCTGGCCCGCATCTTTTTCAAAGTCGTTCACGATCGCTGACATTGACCTAGGTTCTACACCAAACGAGCGGCCAGCGTCATGCCACCGTCAGCAATCGCCCAATTATGCATACACGCTCGCCCGCAAAGTGATAGGATCTGTAAAAAGGTGGAACACATGGTCCTTCTCGCAGAGTTATTATCCGGCCTGACTTCTATCGAGGGACAATCATAAACGACACCTGTATGCCGTCTCTTCGCGGCTTTCAGGACAACACACCCTCTACTTTTCGCGCCAACCTAAGCCTTCAGGGACTATCGTTCAACGGTTTTGTCTAGAAGAACAATCCTGTAAAAGTGTTGCACGTACAAATGCCCATTGCCATATCCAAATATTGAGGGGTGCAGATTGAACTTGAAACCGCGCGTATAGTGAAATGGCATGTCCGTGCGATACATACAATGTCCAGTCTTCCATACCGTATTACATCACGGACACTGGTGTCTATCGTAGGACATGGAGGTGTTTATATAGTCTGAAAATTGTTTCTACGTAAGCGCACATGGCCGGTTTGGCCTTTTATTCAAAAGGCGGATAGAACCCGAACCGATGGTTTCGCATTGTGCATAGCCTTTCGTTCCAAAATCATGACAATAAGATTTATTACTTCCAACTAGTCGAGACGGATCTGCACTATTCATTCGAATTATAGAGGATACAAACATCCCGAACAACTCAAGATATATACAAACATGGTTCACATATGCAGCCGCGTCGGGCCACTAGCAGACTTATTTGATCTCCATCCCACCCCATTCCAGCACACGGAATAGCTTCGTGTCTCCGGCTTTCTCAATGTCAACTCCAACCACGTCCCGCCACATGCTGGGATCGTCCGACGTCGCTTTCCTCGCCGCATCTGCCCATGAGTCAAGTTCGTTTTCACCAACGCCACGGAATAGCATAAACACCCGAGTTGCGACGTCTGGTGCGGGTGTGATATTCAGAGAGGCAGCAGCTTCATATTCAGCCTGAGGCAGAAAACGCAGTGCTATATTTGCATGACCTTGGAAGCTTGGGAGCCAATATCTGGACAGCTTAGGTTAGTAGGACCCAGGCCGTCTAATGAAATAAACAGACGTGATAAATGAGCAACGGGCCTCGGTATGTAACCCAAGTGACATTAGAGCATCATCGACGTATGCTGTGACCTTATCAAAAGATAGAAGTACAGAATTTGTGGGGGTTATAATAGGTTGGGCTGGATCAAAAGTACTCAAAGCGTCTTGGGGACTGGCGGGGCGGGAGCAAGCAGGAGTCGCCGGAAGTGCTAGTTTTGTGCTGGCAATACATCTTAGCCAGAAAAGGGATAAATGATTATGTAATAATGACTCACTGAGCTTCCCAAAATAAGTAAGATACTTCGCGATGAGTACGATGATCGAATAACGTGCCATCAGGCTTTGCATCTACAGTCCAAGCAGTCGACTGGCCGCTCTCAATATCTTCCTCAGAGATGATAGGGGTAGCAGGGTAGAGCGCTGAAAAGTCCCAAGTATTGACAAGGGAGAGTTGGACACGGATATTGGGTGTCGGGATTGCAGGGTATAAATAGATAATAGGTTTGTCCCCACGTAAGCGCAATATCAAGTGAATTGCCGATCCCTCTAGGATTCCATAATCAGACAGAACCCGATTGTCTTGAAGTTGGAGCCCCTTAAAAATAACCCGAGCCTGGCAAGGTGGTATCCCTTCTGAGGCTTGCATCTGGCGCTTCAGGGAGAGAACAGAATCAGACAGGAAAACCTCGAGTGATAAGGTTTTTCCGGTGAGGGTCTCGCAGAATACCCTCAGAATGGCGTCAGATGATATAGATACTATGATTACGAGAGGAAAAAATCGACTTACTCTGCACAGGAGTTCCTAACTCTTCACTGTATCCGAAGAAATTGGCGTTTCCAGATAGCTGTATTGTAACAAGTGTTAAACTAGGTAAGAGATCAGCCCACATGTCTTCCGTGACTTGAATATCCCCCTCATATCCGGGAGACTTGGCGTAAATCATGATGCGCCTCGCGGGTATGGGTTGCAAGTCATCAAACGCTCTTGTAATAGACACAACCGACAGCTAGGATACCATGCAAAAACGTGAGGAAAGTTTTGATTTATCATTTCTATTGTGATGAAGGCATTGTCCTCACAAGATAGTTGGCATTCCGCCGAATGGTAACCTTATTCCCAAGGTATTCAGCAACAATAAACGGTAGCAACTTTTGCGATGATGCACGATGCCCTTTAGATACATTGCTTGACATCATGTGTCGGAAGGTGAGTGATTTAGCGAGTTTAGTCTGGGATAATATTTGGGAGATGGGTGGCAATAGCAGCCTTTTCGAGGCACGTTGCGAGCTTGACGACTGAAATATGGTCAGGTGACATTTACCCACCGTCTAAATACTGGTCAAACACAGCTAAACACGGAAGATTTGGTATCCTCCTGGAACAGGTTTGAGTGGAGTAATATGTAGGAAGAGCAGATACGACTTGGAGCAGAAGTAGGTCCAACGTGCGCAATGCATTCACCGTGCCCATAGATTAGATGCTTGTGATAACGCCAGGCGAGGATACATGAACGAGGAAAGGATTTACTCATCCATCAGCTTGGAAAGCGTCAGTCGCAAACTATCGGGCTTGCTAGCCGCTATGACCAGATTTCAAGTGTTGGATCTCAGTCGCAAAACGGATGTTCGCAATACTATTATTAATAAACCAGCGTACCCAGCATACAAAAATAATCTTAAAAACGCGTACGAGGGACGAGCCAGGGTTACCATTCAAACACCACAACAAGGAGGTTTCCCGAGCTACTTGATTTCCATGCCACCCCATTCCAACACCCGGAACAGGCTCTTGTCTTGTGCCTTCTCGACGTTCACTCCAACAATGTCACACCACATGCTCGGATGCTCCGTGGCTTTGCCCTGCGCAGGCGCCCACGCTTCTAGGCTGACCTCTTCTACACCCTTGAACACCATGAACACTCGCGTCGTCACATCGGGCGCTGGCGTGACACTCATCGGAGCAGACGCTTCGTATTCGGATTGAGGAAGGAATCGTAAAGCTAGGTACTCGTGAGCTTGAAGTTCAGGGAGCCAGTACCTACAATACAAGTCAAATATGATTAGCATATAGTCTCCAAGGAGTCAGAGCACGTACGTGATAAAAGACGTGCGAGCCTCTGTGTGCAGACCGAGAAACTGTAGGGCATCGTCGATGTACGCAGTCACCTTGTTGAAGGGGAGCAGGACTGAGTTATCGGGAGTTAGCTCTGCTCGAGCCGGGTCGAAAGCCAGCGTAGATTCCTGGACCGGGCTACTCGGTCGAGAGCAAGGTGGCGACAGAGGAGACACGGGGTTCGTACTTGGTAATGCGCGTCAGATTGCAGTCATTAGTAAACCCGAAACTACTCACTGTGCCTCCCAGAAGAGGTATGCCACCTCGCGCTGAGTTTGGTGGTCCAACAAAGTGCCATCAGGTTTGGCGTCGACAGTCCAAGAAACGGCTTGACCAAGGATTCCGCACGTTGAAGCGGAGATTGTAGTTGGCGGGTACAAAGCGGAGAAGTCCCAGGACTTGACGAGCGCAAGGTCGAGGCAAATATCTGCCGTTGGGGCAGGTGGGAACAGGTAGATCACCGGTTTGCCGCCTACCTGTTCTTTTACAAAGATGAATTCCAAGTCATCGTAAAAGTCGCATTCCCTAATCTTCCGAGTGCCAGGCACATGTTCACAATCCAGCATCACACGATATTTATCGGAGCAGAGGCCGTACCGTTCGCAGACTATACGCTTGAGACTGTCGACACTGGCGTTGGGTGAGACGTTCACAGAGTGGATTCCCTCCGGGTCCGTGATATAAACGCTAACTATGAATCATAGTCATGTCAACGAATGTTACATGATTGGCATGAGACTTACCGGCAATTTTCTCTTTAGAGCTTGTCACTTGTTTTTCGACCGCTACGTTTTGCTCCGGTTTGTCGAGGAAGATTTCAACTTCCGTCAGCCTGGGCAAAAGATCCTCCCAGACCTCCTGCGTGATGCAGATAAGGTCGTCGTACTCCTCTAACACAGCCCATATTTCAATAGCAGAGGCAGCCAAAGGTCGGAGCGCCTTGAACGCGAGTTTGACAGAGCTTATGGTATCCTTAAGTTTTCCCGGCGGTTAGCCCGAATACATGTTCTCAACCACGCGTCACTCACGCTATAACTTGTGGACCTCTTTATAGCCGCCTTTCTCCCATCGTACTTCGCAACCAGAATTGGGTTATCCCCTCGAGACACGCGACGCATTGACTTCGAAGACATTCTGAGAGCTACAACAGCGACGAGAAGACTAAACAGGTAAGATCGGCGGCAGTTTGGTTGTGGTGGCTAAGTGATGGATGAATAGGGAGTGAAACGGATAAGGCTTATCCGGATGGTACCCGGATAGGCAACCGCAGATGGCATCCGGATACGCTGACTGTATCTGCGGATGAATTTGAAATTCATGGCGCGGATGACTCGGCCGCGCGAGTCAGTGTGGAGCACGCGCTGGAGCGGGCGGGGTTTGTGATGTAGCTCGCGTGATGTTTACACAAAGCGCAAAAGTACGCAGTAAAGCGCCAGAATTCTGCCAAAATTGGATAAAAATGCGCTTGACACGCGCTTGACTCATACGTTAGCTAGCGTGGAGCTTGCACACTCGAAACTCCGGAGTTAGTCGAGCAGTGAACGAAATTTGAGGATAAATACGACTCTCAAAGAACATGGAGTGCATACAACATCCTCTCATGTCTTCCAGACCCCTCGCACCTTCTTCTTCTTCACGGGGAGTCCGACGCCCGGCGCCTTCTGAACCTCCACGCGAACGTGCAAAGCGTCGCAAGGGCATAAATGCCATGACCGATGCCGAGCTCGAGGCAGCGGAATACGACGAGGATGTGATACTTGGTAAGTACTGTACTTCTTCGGAGATGAAAGGGATTACTTGCTTACTGTTCGGGCCTACTATAACTCAGCTGAAACGCGTGGATCATGGAGGGCCTCGGTGTATGACCACTATAACCCCGCCATTGAGCGCCATTCCGACGGCCACGGTCGCTTTTCGAAGTTCGTGGTTCGCTTTGACTGCAAGTATAACCATCCAGGCCATAACTCGCAGTATCGCGATCGCCTCGGTAACAGCGATGGTACCGGTAACCTTATCACTTCAGCTTCTATATGCGACCGCGAGCGGGGTGTTGCCATCCCCCGTAGGACTTCGGCTTACCCTCCGCTCTCTTACTCGGCTGCTCATCATCGTGCGATTCTGGCTCTTCGGTGTGCTCGAGACCGTCGCCCATTTGAGTCAGTGGTGGACGAGCTTCATAGACAAGAAGTCGAAATGCTTCGCCCTGGAACATTGCTTCCGACTGGCAAAACGGTCTCGACTGACGTGCGCCGCATATATGCAGACACAGCAGAGGACGCAGCTCGCTACCTCCAGGTAGGCTTTACATTCCTACATTTGAATACTTTACTGACGTGATATCCCACCCTTAGCTTGTTCCGGGTGCACTACATCTGGCGCTTGACGGGTGGACAAGTCCAACGCATCAGTCGTATCTTGGCGTGATCGTCTTCTGGTATGCGGAAGGAAGAATGTGGCGAACGATTCTCGAGTTCATTTGGTAAGTCTCTGCTTCCTACTCCGTTCGCTTTGAACTTATCATCCCCTTAGACTAACTGAGGCGCATGCCGGCAACTATCTGGCCCAGCGTGTCGAGGACTGTCTCGAGCGTTTTGGCATTGCGGATAAAGTAAGTATATTCTGTGTATATACATAGTAGTGTCTAACATACCTCAAAAGATTCTCTCTATATGCGCTGACAATGCGGGAAATAACGACACACTTTCTGTGCGTCTTCATGAACTGGTACCCACTTTTGGTGGACGTGATGCCCGCACCCGCTGCTTTGCTCATATCCTCAACCTCATGGCTAAGGTATGTAGTTACAAAAGATGTGTTGACTATCAATGTACTGATAATTCTTGCATTTAGGCGTTTATGTCGCTCTTTTCAACTCCCTCTCGCCGCTCTAAAGGTGCAGAGACAAGCTCCAACCAAAATCAAGCAGCAACTCCCAACGACCCTCTCAATCAAGAACCCGACGACTCGACTGAAGACATCGACCCCGACAAGCTTGAACATGATGATAAAGTCATTAAGGGAGTTGGTGCGATGGCGATAGAGGTTATGGTGACCTCGGGAGCTCAGCTCAGCAGCGAAGAACTAGAGTGTGCTCGCCGTATCATGCCTAAAGTGAGTTGCCATTCAAACCAACTGTAGCTAACTTACCCATCGGTTATATGCGCAGGTTGCTGGCCTTGCGCGACGTGTGAATGACTCACCAACGCTCCTGACTGAGTTTGAGCGGTTAGTGGAGAGTGACCCGAACCTTAAGGGTGATGCCAAGGTCCTAGCTCGACGCATAGCCACCCGGTGGAATACCGACCACACGGCTTTAAAAAGCCATTTGCATTTCCAGACTCAGGTTCGGCTGCTGACCAGCAACAGGGCACTCAACCTTCGGCATTATGAGCTCAGCTCCGAGCAATGGGACTTGGCTAATGAGCTTTGTCAAGTACTAGCAGTATGTACATTCGCTTTTGTGCATATATGCGCTAACTTACCGCTGGGTTCCATAGATATTTGCAGAACCGACAAACCTCTTCTCACAGAAAGAGGTTCCCCTCATCCACGACATTATCCCAATTATGCTGACTCTTCGCTCTCGACTCTGTGATGTACGGGATGATGTTCTACAAAAGGGTCTTCATTGTATCACACGCATCGCAGCACAGGCTGCCTTACTAGTCTGGGATAAGTATATGGGTACGATCCTAGAGCAGACAGACATCTACCTAATCGCAGTCGGTAAGCATAGTTCAAATATACAGTCTTTCCGCAGTATAACTAATTTATACTTCCGTTACTTAGTTATGTGCCCGGACCGGAAACTCAAATGGTTTGCTGAACACTGCCCTACCTTCGACATTGGCCAGATTGAGCGCCGAGTTATCAATCGCTTTATAGCGCGCAACCCGTCACAGCCCGAAAGCGCGGTAACCCACCAGCCATTGGTAGGTACTCTGAAACTATTGCTTGACCTACACAGGTAGCTAATAAGTTCTATCAATATTTACAGGATGATAGTAATATATGGACACAACGCCACACATCCTCAGCTGCACCTCCGCCTCACCTTGAACGCGACTCTATGACAGAGTATTTGAGCACAGCAGTTGAGCATTCGGCAGTTGTTGCTCAGTCTGGAGGGGTTCTCGGGTATTGGAGCTCCCGACTGGCTCAACGTCCTCGCATCGCTCGCTTTGCGTTGGACTTTCTTACAGCACCAGGTGAGCCAAGTTCTCACATATGCTCTAATACTTCCTCTGACAGCCTAACGTTCGACAGCATCCTCGGTTGACGCTGAGCGAGCTTTTTCGGGTGGGCGACTGATGATTAATCACCTGCAACATCAGATGTCGGCTCAGTCGTTTCAGGCCCAGATGGCTGTCGGCTCGTGGTACGGAACGCCACTGCTCCCCAGCCTCGACGACGTCGCTCGGAAACTTGAGAAGCATATGTAGATTTTATAGTATAATACATGTATGAAATTGTTACTAGATTTGGCGGCCGCGCGGATATGGTGGCTGTGTTATCCGCGCGGAATCCGGATGCGCTTATTATCTGCGGATTCATCCACGCGGCTATCCGGATTATCCGTTTCAATCCCTATGGATGAACACGGTCACGTGAGTGCTTAAATCCTTTCAACATTTCAAACAAACGTTCCGCCCCATGCGCTCGCTCGGTTTGATTTGATCAAGGCCACACATTGTTCGCTCTGACCGCAGAACGGTGTGCTCCGTAACAGGCATAGTAGGGCTTAAAGTATGGCCCACGGCACTTTGGACCTGACAACGACGAGGCTTGACTTCCAATACGCCACAACGATGTCAAATAGAGGCTTCAACAACACCCCGGGTGATTTCCTACCTTTCACTCCTGCTCGATTTGACGGCCACAGAGCCACCGTTTGACATAGTTCGGATAACGCGGTAAATGTCTGTAATATGATATATTTGGTGGTAAAATTCGGTCCTTGCATTGCACGCCGCAGCCAACGGTATTCAAATTGGCGCAGGCGGCATTGAGGGAGCATAAGCATGTAGACGCGAATAATGTTATGATATATGCGAGCCCACTAATATTTGATGGTACGATTCAGAAGCGAGAACGTCTTTGGAATTAAACCTATGCCTCGCCCGGTTCAAGTCACGACCGTGGCGCCACAAGATGCCCAAATACGACCACCATGACGCCGCGTTCAACCATAACGTTGTCTTAGGCAATGCAGGACCTCTCTACTCGGAGTTCTTCAATAAGTCTCCTGCAAAGTTGCGTGCAACGTAGGAGTTCCAGAATGTTGCCAAGACTAGCATCCTTAATGGCTGGGAAAGTAAGAGCGAGCGGAAGCTTTCGGGTCATAACATTACGTCACGGCATTCAACCGTGTATTTGATGTTACGATAGCAAAACAATGTTCAAACTATACAGGCTGAAGTTACAATCCGAGTCATTCGATTATACAACCTAATTCGTACAGTTGGCGTCCGTGTAAAGGGTTGCGTCCCCAGGACCAGCTTGGATTGGGTTGCACCTACACAAAGCCAAGACACAAATGAGAATCCAGACACAAACAAATCGGCTCAAAATCGTTACTCACCCAGGGAGCTTAGCCAACTGCCCATCAGTAGGTTCCTTGACCTCTGGAGGGATCTTGCACTTGTTCTGAGTGGCGGCGGGAGTAACGGTAAGAAACGGGCACGCTGCAGTATTGCCTGTCCCAGTCTGGTCGTTGGGGTTGTTGCATTTGTCAATAGTGTTTTGAAGCGCGGTAGTGTCCCAGCCGTTTTGGAAGCTACCGTGCCATGAATAGCCTGTAGGATCGCTGAAGTATAAGTTAGATTTATGAGCCAAAACGTGGGGATAGTATCCTACCCATTGGAATACACGAATGGCCACCCGTCGGCAGAAGTCCAGCGCGAGGCAAAGGCGTGAATATCCCAGGCAACCTAGGTCGACAGAATAAAATCAGTGAGTATATGCGATATGTTTGCTCAGCCTGTGCATACCTCGTAGAAGAGTTTCATGAGAGGTACCGGATGAGTTGATGGACAATTCCCGGTATCCAACTTGGACAAGTAAGCGACGTGGGATACGTGGCCGGCAGAGTCAAGATTCTGAGAAGGTGATAAGAGAGCGGCTACGTGAAGCCACAAAGCAGCATATGACTTTACCTTGCCATCCCAGCACGCGGGCAAGTGCAAGCGAGCATTGAAGCCAGCCTCGCAATCCGTAGTCGGAAAACCATGACCTGGTGGACATAGTTTAACAATACATAGCGGGGATTAATGGATATCTTGTACACCCACCATCATAACCAGGGCTAGTCGTCCCATAACGCAAGCATGACCACTGTGCGGCACGTTCACGTAACTCCGCCTGAGAGCCTTCTCCCTCAGGATATCTAAAGTTCAGTTAGCTCATAGGATATATAGATTTAATGATTAGGTTACTTCTTAGAACGAGCCGCAGGATTTCCGCTGGTCATCTTGAAACCTGGGGGGAAGGCTTTCAAGCCGGACCCGCCCTGGCTGACATCACCATCACCACGGTTCTGATAGTAAATTAGTAGGCCTGCCGCGTTACGTTAAAGTAGGTTGGTAGAGAACGTTATCGACTTCAACTCACCACCGTTACCGACCGGCTCGAAGAGATGTGTCTTAGGGTCGCGGAAATATAATTTCGGAAACCCTTAATGATTGAACAGAGTCAGTAGGCGCATATAGTCACATTTTATCCGCATACAATAGTCGGAAAGATCCTGGGAGTGTGTTATGTTAGGTGTATATCGGTTATCGAAGTTCAATCTCTTCACCTGAGTTACAGAGCATGATGTGCACGACGAAGCGCGAAGTACTTCGTACGTTGAATTGCCTCGGAAGTCTATTGTAATCACGTATCAGCGGAAATAAGGGAAAACTGCTCTGTCAAAACATACTATTAGCACCATGAACCGTCTAAACGGAAGGAGTAAGTAGTCTCAATGGGTAGGTATTTGCAATTAGTGATGAAAGGAGAAATTACATTAGCATATTGGGACGGAGTAAAAGTGGGCGATCTAATTGGGTCGACTCTCTCTGCAAGTAGAAGGCGTTAGTTAGTATATTATTGACAAGCGTCTATGCAGGGACCCACCCTGCACGAGAGGGCCGGTGCATGCGACACGAAACCAAGCATTGGCGCTGCCAGAGGCAAGCAACACAACAAAGAGTGAAACAAGTGTAGACTGGATCATGCCAGGTAAACCGAGTGAGAAAAACAAGATAAACCGGTGGGGGGCAGTTCATCAACATTTCCTAACATTTATACAAAGTTGAGAGCGTATAGTCCACATGAGTTGGGGTCTTCATCTAACAAGTGTTTCCGACCGGACCGGCCCTCGGACATCTCGGACAACCTTGCGCACCTTCTCCATCATATCAACCTCCTTGCAATCTGCCGGCGCTCAATGGATCATGAAGCCAGCGGCAACCAATCACTTCTAGAAACCGGTCACAAATTAGGAACTGAGAGTAATCGTTCGCCTAGTTCACAGCTACAGAGTCGGGCTCGCACTTCGGCCTGAAGTAACAGGGACCAAACTGATCGTGTTGATGTAAGAACGGGATCTCGAACATGAGATGATTATCTGCAGGATATCCTCGGCTCAACTAGCTAGCTACTAGAAATCTTTGCGAGACTCGTGTGACTTCGTTGTCGGCAGCGTAGCCTACAGAGCCGATTTGCCCACTGCACATTCTTTTCTAACCAGAAGTCGATTGTCTGGTCTACCTATGGCGTTTGACCATGACCGCTTTCTCACGATCGCTGGCGGTATCGGTGAAACTTGGTTGTACTAGTACTGTGAGGGTCCCACACAAGAGTGGAGCGAGAATTTTTGATTGAGTCTTTCAAGTATAGTTTTGCAACACGATCCAGGAGTTGCCGTTCATTAGCAATGATTGGAAGTCAGAGAACAGAGGTCGCGGTTTGCAACCCGCGAACTGAAGCCACGTGACGACGATGTCCCACCGTCCACGCAAACGCGTCAAATCCGTCGCTGAGCCTACCCCTGCACTCGAAACCACTCTTGCTACTACTCAGCCTGCCGTAGACACCCCAGCCGCACCAGCTCCTTCTCAAGAACCCGCCCCCAATGACCCCCTGGTCGCCCAACTTGTCCGAAATGTCCACAGAATGGTCGAAACCTTGCAGAGAACAGCGGTTATGGCATCCAAGATTGAACCGGACACCCCCCGCCACACCTTTACCATCGTAGCACTCCTAACGCGAAAATCTATTATTGATTCGATTGACATACTCGACCAATGCATCGACGCCTCGCAACCTGGCCGTAGTTTTTCCTGCGTTGAACGTTGCCACTTGAAGACCCATCCCCTTCCTTCCTCTCCTCCTCCAGCCCCTAAACCCGTTGACCACAAATCTATTGCTACGGACGCTCCCGTCCCACCCACACCACCACCCCCTGTCTCCAACCCTAGCCCCGCTACCGTTACCAAATCCTACGCAGACGTTGCCGCAGGGACTCTGGACCTTGCCGGCTCACCCCTCCCACG
>WSTJ01000685.1:0-19689 GCA_019623705.1 Ceratobasidium sp. 428
GGCCACCGCGATGGTCGTAGGGTGCAATCTCAGTTCAAGGACCTTGTTCCTCTCGCCCACCGAACAGATCTCGATGACGAGGCTCGTTCCATGGAGCGTCCTTCTGAAGAGGAGGTCCAGGATACAGCTGACCGTACTCGTGCTGCATTAGAGAAACTCGTTCACGGCAAGATTAAGGCGGCTCAGCCGAAGCACGTTCCGGACGCTGGGGGCAAATCGACTTTTGTTCGGTACACGCCATCTCAGCAGAACGGTGATAACATGAAGCAGCGGATTATCAAGATATCTGAGGTGGTGGAAGATCCAATGGAGCCGCCCCGCTTCAAACACAAGAAGATTCCTCGTGGTCCTCCAAGCCCGCCCCCACCCATCCTACGCAGCCCGCCTCGCAAGGCGACTGCTGCCGAACAGAAGGAGTGGATGATCCCCCCTTGTATATCCAACTGGAAGAACAACAAAGGTTTCACTATTCCCCTTGATAAGCGCCTGGCCGCCGACGGCCGTGGCCTGCAGGACGTGAGTTAAAGATCCAACTTCTTGATACGTCTCTAATTGTTTTTTTTTTTTCTTTTAATTTAGATTCACATTAACGACAATTTCGCTAAATTTTCCGAGTCCCTCTTTATCGCCGACCGTCATGCTCGCGAGGAAGTCCGCCAACGATCGCTCATGCAACAGAAACTCGTTCAAAAAGAAAAGGCTGCAAAAGAAGAGCAACTGCGCGAGATGGCTCAGCGTGCCCGCGCCGAACGTGGTGGCCTTGTTGCTCCCTCTGCGAGTGCGAGCGGCAGTGCGGCACCAGCTAAGGGCAATATGTCTGCGCTTGCAGGATACACGTCGGGTAGCGACGAGAGTGGATCAGAGGACGAAGACGAGGATGACGAGGCCGCTAAGCTGCGTGACGAGATGCGTCGTGAGAAGAGGCACGAACGTGAGCGCGAGCTGCGCATGAACAACATGGGCACTGAGCAGCGGGCGAAACAACTGGCGCGGTAAGGGATATTTCTAAACTTGCATATTGCTAGTACTGATGTAATTCTGTCACAGCCAAGAGCATCGTGATATCTCGGAGAAGGTCGCTCTCGGTCTTGCCAAGCCAACTCTTTCAAAAGAGTCCATGCTTGACTCTAGGTTATTCAACCAACAGTCCCTGTCTAACAGCTTCGCGGACGAGGACTCGTACAACCTCTACGATAAACCTCTTTTCCACGGATCATCTGCCGCGGCTGCGATCTACAAGTCTCGCGGGAACATCTCGGCTGGAGACGATTCGGCGTTTGGAGGTGGAACTGAGGAAGGGGTCAAGCGCGCCCTCGAGCAGGACAGGTTTAATCTGGGCGCGAGTGTATTTGAGGGTGCGAGCGAACAGGAGGCTAGGGAAGGTCCGGTCATGTTCGAAAAGGATACTGGTGCCGCGACAGGTTCCGATGTATTCGGTGTGGGAGACTTCTTGGATGCTGCAAAGAGAGGCGAGAAGAGAGGGTTGGACACTAACGCGTAAGTACCTGACCGTTTCTCTCATGTAAAAATACTTATCCAATTGGTATTTATAGGAGCGGCGCCAGGAAAAAACAACAACTTGAGCGAGCCGAGGATGGAGAGTAGAGTGTTGTACAATTCTTGTTGTCTGGAATTATATTGCTGTGTGTTCACTCGTTAGCGCAATACATATATACTCGTATTTTATGATAACATGGTGCAGGCGGTTTTGTTCAGCGGCATGCTGCTCACAGGCGTAAACTGCCAAGTCTTTAAATATTTCTTATCGCGTCTAGTGGTATCTGAACCGAACGATTTCCGCATGGTGATTCTACAAATATCAGTGACGAACGCCCCAGGCAGTAGTGCGTCACAGGATCTTGGCGGGTTGTATAAAGACGAGGCAAGTCGCTTCCCCAACTACTACCTGACCCCATCATTATTACTCAAAATGTTGTGGACCTCGTTATTGTTGACCGCGTCCCTATCATTCGGCCTAGTAACCTCGTCCCCGGTCCATAACTGCTCCAAAAACAAGAAGTCTAAAGGCACTCACGGAAGGCCTACCTTAGCTGAAGTTAAACATGCATTCAAAGAGGCAAAGATTGTGCCAGACCTCCTGCCCGTGTTTAAGCCTTCGTCGTTACTCTATCTCAGTTATCCTCGACCCTCGGTCAAACATAAAAGCAAAAAATCAGACAGGTCCAAGGTTGTCCTTCCAGGATCCAGATTCGCAAAAGACAGTATGTGACTTCCTCGCAAATACACTACCACTCTCAACTCACCGTTGTCGCACGAACCAGCGACCGAGACCGCGCCAGAAATCTCGATGGAAGGACCTGGCTGGCCCGGCTCCTATGTCTTCTTCCTACTTGACCCCGACGCGCCTTCGCGCGAGAATCCTAAATGGTCGCAAGTCCGACATATGTTCATGGGCAACTTGACGCTTGGAGGATGGTCAAAACATGTACCCGACACCATAGTCCTCACGAACGAGACGACTGCAGTGAACGACTATAAGCCCCCAGTGAGTATGATCTCGTTCGACCGAGAGAGAACAGTTGGAACTAATGTGTGTTTACTTGAAGGCACCACCTCCAGGCACCGGTCCTCACCGTTACGTCGCTTTGCTATACGCTCAACCTCATGACTTTGATTATTCGTTCTTGGACAAATCCGACCGCCAGCATTTTAATATCACCGAGTTCGCCAAGAAGTCTGGTTTGGGTACGCCTCTTGCAGGCACGTTTTTGACTGTGAAGGTGAAGGAAGACGAAGACGTGCACTGGCTGCCTATGATCAAGGAGGCTTGGTCTCACTGGCGTCAAATCGCGTTCAAGATACTTTTCTAAGACGGAAGTGAAAAAAGAAACGGACAGTGACGTGCTCTCGATCCCAACTATGTATTACCACTCAAAGTCGCTGCGCGTCTCCTTTGTTGTATTTAGAACTTTGTAAATAAGAATTTGCCACTGCATATACCAAGCTTTAGCCACATCCCAGCCATAAAAGGTTATCGTTTCAATTCATTAAAACGCTCAAGCGCGGTTGGAACATATACGCGTCGCCCAGTCGTGTATCAGCTCTGTTTAATCTCCCAACGCCCTGAACTTCTCGACAATCTCAGTATGGAGAGCCTCAAGTTTCTTCGACACTGCATCCTGGCCTTGGGACGGACTCTAGTAAACCCAACAATGAGTTAGAAACCGAAACTCGATGAAACATGAAGATTACTCACCTCGAACTTCATCTGCGATAGCTTGAAGATAACATCACTCGTTGCCTCCTTAACCTTGTTGAACGTAAGTTCACCCTTAGTCACAGCATTGACCGCAGCATCGTGGAACGCCACAAAGTTCTTCAACATCGCGCTCGTCTTGTAGAATGGGCAGTAGCGGTCGTACTCGCTCATACCGTTTTGCTGCAGGAAATCATCCTTCAGCATACGCGCGACCTCGAGTGTGACCTTGTCGCCTTCGCCAAGCGCGCTCTTTCCGACCAACTGTACAATTTCCGCCAAGTCGTCTTCTTTTTGAAGGATCTCCTTCGTCTTGTTGCGATTCTGGATGAAGCCAGCATCGGTAGACTGATAATGAGGCTCGAGGACCTTGATATATTTCGAATATGAGACGTTCCAGTTAACAGACGGGAAGTGCTTTCGCTGAGCAAGTTTCTTGTCCAGACCCCAGAAAACTTGGACGATACTGAGAGTAGCAGCTGTGACGGGGTCAGAGAAGTCACCACCAGGAGGAGAGACACTGTGAATGGTAACGTCAGATATTGTTCTATTAAATAACTTGTATGAGCTACTCACGCTCCAACGATCGACACAGTACCCTGACGGACAGGATTGCCCAAGCATGTAACCTTTCCAGCTCGCTCGTAGAAGCTAGCAAGTTTTGTACTAAGGTACGCTGGGTAACCAGAGTCCGCAGGCATCTCTGCCAAACGACCTGAAATTTCACGCAAAGCCTCGGCCCAACGAGAGGTAGAGTCGGCCATCATCGCGACATTGGAGCCTTGGTCACGCCAATATTCGGCCAATGTAATGCCGGTGTAGATGGAAGCCTCACGAGCGGCGACGGGCATGTTGGAGGTGTTTGCGACAAGAGTGGTACGTTTCATGATAGGTTCTTGGCGATCGCCGACATCCAGAGTAAGTTCAGGGAATTCCATCAGTACTTCAGCCATCTCGTTCCCTTCAAAGATATAATGAGCGAAGCCGAGGAGATAGGTTTAAAAGGAAAGCGTACCTCGCTCTCCACATCCAACGTAGACGATAATATTCGAGTTGGAGAACTTGGACAATGCTTGAGAAATGACAGTCTTTCCAGCACCAAAAGCACCAGGGATAGCAGTCGTACCACCCTGGACACAAGGGAATAGCGAATCCAGAACACGCTGGCCAGTAAATAGCGGATAGTCGGCAGTGAGCTTGGCAGCTGTAGGTCGAGGAGCGCGGACGGGCCAAAGTTGCATCATGGTATGCTCCGTTTTCTTACCCTCAAACTCGGTTTCCAGCACAACATCCTAAATTCAAGGCAAGTTAGAAGGATAATGTCCCTGATAATCCAATACTACATACCTCGACTGTATAGCTGCCCTTCTCAGCAATATTCGTGATAGTACCCAATGCTCGAGGCGACAACATAATCTTATGATTGTCGACTAGCGAGTTCTCATAAACCTTTCCGAAGATGTCACCTCCAGCGACGTGATCCCCGACCTGAGGGCTTAATTAGATATATTACGTCCAGATTGTCCAAGAAGCTTGCCTTGAAGTCTGCTGGGCTAAAGTCCCACTTGATGGAGCGATCCAAAGCGTCAGTATTGATTCCACGAGGGATATAAATTGACTGAGATGACTCTTGAATCGCTCGTAGAGGTCGCTGAATCCCATCGACGATATTCTCCATAAGACCTGCCCTGTCCGTTAGAATGATCGAATCGTAGTAAGTAAGGAGCGTACCAGGGCCAAGCTCAACACTAAGAGGTTTCCCAGTACGTAGCACCGGATCTCCAACAGTTACACCAGAAGTCTCTTCGTAAACTTGAATTGTCGTCTTGTCGGCATCAATCCGAATGACCTCTAAAAGGAAATGAACACCGCAGCAAGCTCGCCGACCAGGCCACCACTCACCGCCAACAAGTTCATCATGACCTACACGTACAAGCTCGTACATAGCAGAACCCGCCATATTCTCCGCAATGACGACAGGCCCTGATACGCCAAATACCTGACCGTAACGCGACTCACGGTCTTCATCGCGAATCTTGGGAAGATCGCGTTTTGCGTTGGATAGTGCTCCAGCCTGCGTATAAGTAGTTTAACATTAGCCCATGCTGTCGCTTTTGTCGCATTATTCGACGCACCATGATGGAGTAGGATAGGGGTCAGGATCGACTTGAGATAGCAGTGTGGCGAGCCCTTTTGTTTGGTGCTGAGTAGCCGCTAGTGGCTTCCGATCCGCGACCACCAACTGATCTGGCTTCAAGCGAACCCCTTCAGCGCAGCTTGTCTTTAGCCAAAGCCACCTAGTCTGGTCTCAACTACCTTACCGGCTGCAGTAAAAGCTTAAGTTTAGTCCTAAAAGAAGCTCGCTTGCTTGATATTCCCAATATGGGCCTCTATAAAAATCTGCACATTCGACCATTAGGAAAGCTCTTGAGCCTCGTCCCCTGGCGATAGGTATTTTGTCCAATGCTAGAACCTACGAGAGTCCATCGCTCTTTCTAAAGGTTTGTTACACAAACACATCGAGGACCCACGACTGTGTCTCCGGATATCTATAGTATGACCAAGTTACTCCTAAGTTAGAGGCAGAGGCTGCAATCTCGTGACTTTATTCTGAGCCATAATACACAAGACGGGTTGGGTAGTTTTTTTTATTATGGACAAATCAAGCAATTACATGTCAATCCGTACGTCTCAGCTGGCCCGCCCCTGCACACCGTTTATACTTTCATTTGAGTTCGAGATTTATGAGGCTTTTTGTGTGGTTATCAAGGCTACATTCTGTCGAATGGTGGTCAGTATCGAAGGTCACATCCACCGACCACTTACTTTTCGCAGGGCGGACCAGCCTTCGACGCCTTTGTCGCTCTTCCTCTCTGTCCAGCTCATCACTTCAGGCAGCCTATCCACGTGTGTAGACAGACGCGTGACGATCCCACCGATACATTCATGCTCGGCGAGACCTCTGTCGATCCACAGGCTCGTCCGATCGACGTTACCAGTCCGCCGCGGTCGTTTCAGCGCAGCCCACAGCCATTGTGGACGCACGACCTGTATGCGACTGTCACTGGTCGTTCCGCTCGGACTGCCGCTCGGCGCCGACGAGATACCCGACCGCACCCCCGAACCCGAACACAAGACCTACCGGGCGCACAGAGGGCCTCCCGGCGTCGGTCGAGGTCGACCCCGGTACGTGCTGGATGGTCGGGAACTGGTGCGACGTTTTGTCCAAGCCGAGTCGTCGGTCCGAGTTGCGCTGATCACGAAGGCAGCCAGGTATGCGTACCCAGCGCAGGATGCGGGCAGACCAAGGACCTTCGGTCGGGTTATAGGCGAGCGGTGCACATGCGGAGACGAGTGCTGAACAGACCAGTAAGTACAAGTAGCAGATTAGTAGCGAATAGGCGTACCAGTTGGAGTAGGATCGAGCGAATGAATAAGTACAGGTGCGAAATATAAAGAACTAGATAAGTGTCAAGAAAAATAAGATCGAGAAGCGCAAGAAGATCGAGAAAGGGAGAGAAAAGCCGACTAATGAGTAGGTTTGTAGATGAGATAGTGGAGAGCTGATCGAGTAATGCTATGGACGGCTTGACTACAATTAATCAAACCGCGCGAAGGCGGTCCCAGAGACTTACAGTGAATGGCATATATACACGAGTCTTGATGAGGTGAATACTGGTATCGGTAGGTAGTCTAAACGTCTGAACGTTAGTTACACGCATATTGACGCGAGAATGCTACACTACTGACCGGTAACATGAGTACGAATGCGAACATGAGAGAGTCAAGTCCGGGTCAGGAGAGGTCGAGTCTACAGGGTCGGATAGGGGTTGGTCGTAGCTACTGGAAAGGCCGAGCGAAAAGTACTTACAGTTCGTTTGGTACGAGGGCGTCGCAAGCCAACAGGTGGCACGAGTATAGCCTCAAGGGTAGTACGCCGAAACATAAGACGAGTCTGGATGGAGGAGGATAAGTTCAAGAATGTCCAAGTCGCTTGACTCGACGCACTGACCTACCTGAGCGCAGTCGAACGTCATCGATGTTTGAGGACAAGTGCGGAGAGACGTAAGGCGACGCGGCACATGGTAAGGTAATATAGAGTAAAGAGTAGAATAGAGTAGGGTAAAGTAGGATAGAGTGAAATGGAAGTATAGGTGGAGGGAGGATGGAAGACGAGGTGAAGTCGATTCTTCGCCCCTCCCGTTTCTCTTATACCCCTGAGCAGCGGCCCGTGCGCTGAAGCCCCTATCCACTCGGCTTGGCATCTATTTCCGGTGACCTGCCCTAAGCTCTTGGGAGCCGCCGACCAACACAGTTCCCGCCCCTATTCCCTAAACTCGGCCGACGTGTCGTCATACCAAGCCAAAAATAAGATAGGGGAGGTGGAGCATGTCTTGGCGTGCTGGGGAGAGTTGTCGTTGTCGACGAATGTAACATCTAGCGGGCTAAAACGAGCGTCGGGATATGTTTATATGTGTTTATGTGTGCTTGCGTTATGTGGAACGCGAAGTGTTTGACAAAAATAATTAATTTTACGCGCATATATCCTGTTTGCGTCATGCTTGGCATTCACAAAGTAGTATTGGAGCTGCGCCCTGCTTGAAGAGTTGATTGTAAGTGGGAATCGAGTCGTGGATACTAAGTTAGAAAAGGTTTAAACAGTGTATAATTGAGCTAAGCGATACTTGCTCAAAACAAGAATAGCAATTATAGCGGCAATAGCGTTTCCCACAACCTTTACGTTCAAGCGAATCTATTCATCGACTATCCACTTCAAAATCCTTTCATTGCGGCTGTTACATACTTAAATACCTAAAAATCCATCAGTCTCTCGTTCACCTCCACGCCCTTAACGCGTCCGGCACCTTCCTCACCCTTGTTCTTACCACTCCGTCCGAGCCCAAACGTCCGCCGTGGCAGGCTGTAGCGTTCTTGCAATCACCTTGCCCGAACTTCGCGTTCCATGTGCGCAAGTCGGCCAGAGTGCCAGAGTTCAAATGTATACAAAGACCAAAATTTTGAACCAACTAGTAAGTTAGATCAAGTTGTAAACTCACCCACTCGTAAGGAAATGAGATGTTCCCTTGCGAACATGTGTGCTTCGTCTGCAGGTCAGAGCCACGTTTTAGTAGCAGTGACTATTAATCATGTCGCAACTCTGACTGAAAACTAAATACTCAAGGCACTTGTATGTCTCACGTACATTCAATACGCATTGAATCTGTGGTTATTGGTACTATTACAAGATAATAGTGTGTATTAGATGGTATTATCAATACGGTATCGGTAAGACATGAAGGTAATAAGAACTAATTGATACAGTAGGGTAGGCATTCAGAGGACATCATGGTCGTATTGACGAAGCTTTTAGGGGTGTGCCTTTTAGTAACGATGCGTGGTACGACGACCACCAATGTGCAAGAAGTGCTTGATGCGTACGGACAGAGGTACGTGCGCTTCACGGCCACGTCCCTATAGGCGAGACAGAGTCAGCAATGTTAATGTAGTGACGAGACGAGATAGTCCAACTTACCATGACTTTCAGCTCATGCTTGGCGTGACGACGCCCAGAGGACGTGGTATTGGGGTTGTGCAGCGCAGCCTGGAACACGATAACTTCATGAGTATCGCCATCTCGCAAGCATCGACGGAGATTCTACAAACCTTGAAGCCACCTGCACGGCGGTTCGGGTTCTTGCGGCGGAAGACACCACCGAGGCCAGCGCTACGACCTGTAGAAGTACGGGTGGTGTGGGTGGTGTGAGTGGCACGAGTGCGACGAGAACCGAACATAGTAATAGAGTTTAATGAGTTTTTGGTTTGGTAGAGGGGCGTTTGTTAGATGTGAATGCCCTCCCATGGCGAGATGCGTCTGGTTATATGCGCCCCGGTACCGTATGACGTCGGGGTCAGGCGCGTTCGCACCCGCGTGCAAAGTGGGGCGGAATGCGTGGAGTGGGGTTCTAGTGGGGTCTTGCAAATTGGCCATGACGCGGTTCCGACGTCACGCCAATTAGAAGCACCTGGCGTATCACCCCACGTGGAGTTTCTCCGGTGGCGATTCAGAGGCCGAGGCCACCGCTGCCGCTGGACCTACTAATTAAAATATTACAAATGGGTCAGGCTGGATCACTCCGATGCTAATGAACATAAGATTTGTACAATTGTTGTTCACCGGCTAGTATACACCATGCTTTTCGTGTGAATCGTCAACTTACACCTCCAACTATCCTTACTTGATAAGCTTCTGAAGATCCTTCATTGAGACAGCTACGAAAGACGAATCAGCATCTTACAAAAAAAAAGAGAAAAACTACTCACACTTGGGTCGCTCGATAGGCAAGCCAAGAGCTAAATAATCGCGTTGAGAAGTGAGCCTAAGCAAGTTACCAGCATCAAATTATGCGCTTACCGCGATCCCACACAAGTTGAGACACACATCCCAATACTGGTTATTGGATGTACTAAGTAATAGGACCAAAGGAGAGTTAAACTACTCGCTCACCTCGAGAAACGCCGAAGATCACAGTATAGTACTTGAACTCGGTCAAGCCATAGTGGTGCAACAAGCATCCAGACACAGCGTCCACATTGGGGTGCACACTCTTCGCCTTGCCGTGTTCTGTCAACACACTGGGGGCGACCTCGCTCGTCTTGTTCACAAGCTTAATAATCGGACTGTCTTTCAGCTCTGCCCTAGATGACGAGAACTGCTGCAGAGCAATAAAACGGGGATCGGGCTTTCGGAGCACGCCGTGTCCATAACTATATGCGCTCTATTAGTCCCATGTTTGAGGTCTAGAATAGCACTGAAATACCCTGGAACGACCTGTCCGCTCTTGAGTGTTTTCCAGAGGTAATCCTTGATTTGGTCGTGGCTGGGATCCTCTCCAACGGCTTTTTGCATCTGAAGCATCCAACGCAGCACCTCCTGGTTGGCAAGTCTACGGGAAACAGACATAAGAAATAAGTGTGGTTATAAGAAATAGACGAGTTTACCCGTGAAGAGGTCCAGCAAGGCCGAGGAGTGCAGCAGAATAGGAGAGGTAGGGGTCGCTCAACGCGGAACCAACAAGGTCTGCCAAATGTAATTTGAGAACTGTCGCTCAGTTACTGAGGGGCTATGAAACTTACGGGCGGTGTGCGCAGAAACGTTTCCACCTTCATGATCGCCATGCAAAGCGATATACAGCCGCAAATACTCGACCATGCTCTTGTTGTCACCGTATCCTAGCATATTGACATAGTTGCCTGGTTTCGCGTCAATAACTCTATCCAGCAAGAAGACTGGACTCTATGCGTACCAACGAGGTCCAAGTTTTTGTCAACCGCCGGGAGTTCCTTGCCAGGATGGTAGACATTGCGATAAATTCGCGCAGCAAGAGCGGGAAGCTTTGCGACAAGGTCCAGAGAGTCGTCCAAAACAGGTTGCCAGTAGTCTGCTTTTTTAATACCTGTAGGAGATTATGTGATTAGATTTCAATGCATGTGCATAGGAAAGAACTCCTACCCTTCTCATAAGCCGCGGCAAACGACGAATCATGATTCAGAGCTGCGACACCCATGGCAAGTTGCTACTGGCAGCATATTAGGTCAATTCAGTCAAAGAAACAAGCAGGCTGACAGTCATGGGATGCAAGGTCTGCGGGAAGCTATTACAACATGTTATTCAATAACCCAGTGACACTGATCAAGCCAAACTCACGCATCAACCAGTTTAGTAATATGCTCAGGCAACTCTCCATGCTCCGCCAATTGACGTGAGAAATCTCGGACTTGCTCGTGCGACGGGACCTGCCCGGTGAGCAACAGCCAGAGCATACTCTCGGAGATAATCTCCTGACCGCCTTTTGCGGGCGGTAGTACTTTTTGGCAGTCGGGAATAGACAGTCCGTGGAAACGGATCCCCTATACAGTTTGGTCATGAGGTAAAGCTTGACATGCAAGAGTCGGAGGTTTACGGACCTCGTTCGGGTCTAGGACTGAGCCTTCCCAGAGCATGGCTTTAAGCCCGCGCATGCCGCCGATGACGTTCTCAATCTACGGGTAGAGAGTTCGTAAGTGGTATTGCCCTAGAGAGAGGAACGCTGCACATACCTTGACATCTCCAACCTTGACACTTGCATGATTCGTTCGCTATCACGGCTGTTGGATTCTGGATCATACCAGCAGTATATCACGTACCAGCTCCTTGATCTGCGCCTGTTTCGCAGGAATAACCTCGAGCAATGTCTCCTTCAAGTTCTAAAGCAAGCGCGTTAATGTAGATCACTCAAGCTGAAATGATATCCCTTACTTTCGTAGACGCGTACCGAACCCGAGGAACAGTCTTGAAGGCATTTAGCGTAGCCCGAGCGCGAATCGAGGTCGTCAACATAACTCGATAGCCCAACAAGAAAAAAAGAAAGAAGACGAGTTAGAGCGCAAGGTCCGGAGCCCACGCGACTCTTTAACCGGACGAACCAATCCACGGGACACTAAGCGCTGTGTGTGCCAGCTGTCCTTCCTGCTGACATAACATTACACGTCCTCATCTACACGACGCTGATTCATATTGGTCGACTACTGCCAACAGTAAGGTCTCCTGTACTCGTCTTTCACTACCGCTAACACTCGTACCAGAGATGGCATCCATACTCGCCCCCGTTGCGTACCTCGTCATCGTGGTCACTGCGTTATTAGTATTCAGTCGGATATACCGACGACGGATGGCTGGTGAGCACAAATTTGCCATTTACAGCCATCACCCGACTAAGTCAACCACCAGCTCAAGAAGTAGAGCAATGGTTCCCTGACCACCCCGAGCGCGACACATACATCTCCCTCCTTCAATGCACAGACCCGCCAGCAGCAGACCAGCTACTCAAGGCGGCGCTCCTCCGACGCGCAGTAGCCGACGTTATACGTGTCAACCGCATGCGAGAGGACAAGGCTGCGCTCCAAGGTCTACTCCAAAAGGACGCCATCCCCGAATCGTTGTGGACTGCGTTCCAGGCGGCCGAGAAGCAGCTCGAGGCAGAAATCGTGGACGTCGTGACCGAGGCCAACTCGTTCCATCCGGCTTGGGGGACTATCATCTTTGCGTCGGCCAACGAGATCCTTATGAACGAGAGGCTCAAGGCACCGCTCTTGACGATGCAGGCTACTCGAGCTGAGGCTGGTGCGTTGATCTCTCCTCGATTAAGCGTGCGCCACTAAGCCCCTTACAGACCAGAAATACGGACCCAAGCTCCCACCTCCCGCCCCTGCCGCTCAACTGCTCTCCCCCAAACCTACCTCTTCCCCCTCTTTGAAGTCTGCATCTGTGACCACTTCACCATCCGTGAACGGTGATATTAGCCTTCCCAAGACTGGCTCTCTCTCTAAAGCTACTGGTATTAGTGTTAGTAGTTAATAGCGTTACCTTAGTATTAGAGCTCACTGGTCTTTACAGAGTACTGCTTCCACACCCTCAAAAAAGTCAAAAAGGCGCAAGTAGATGCTGCACCATATGTATTTACCCACGTCCTACCTAGTCAATACCATGGGGCTATTGCGTCTTGTCGCATCAAATGACACCAAGCAGGATGAACAACATTTAAGATTTAATACACGGAAGAACCAAACATCTTTAGCAATGCAACTAGGATTATCATAACCGTCTCGTAACATCCTTACCCCTTGATCACGATTGCTTTCTCCCCTGGACCTGACCTACCAGCCTTGCCAGTCTTGTCAATATGGTCAAGCCCTAGAACATCGTCCGGTAGGAACTTGTGGTCGTAGATGATATCGTCTGAAATGAACAATCGTGTCAGTGGGAGAAATATAACGTTCCCAAGTCTGGCTCACTCTCTTCGATGGCAGCTGGCTGCCTGAACAGCGCAGACTGGATGAGCGAGAACTTGTATTTGGCAATATCCTTGTCAGTGATACCCATGCGTTTCTGAAGCCGCTTCTTGGTATCGACGAATTTCTCGCCCTATCACAAGAGTTTAGTACGACCACACCACTCACGCATGCATATTTACTCACAGGCTTGACGACAAACTTGAACGGCACGCCATGCGTCCTCGTAGGCTCCTTCGTAAAGTGGAACGCGCTAATCACCTTGTCGCTATCACCCGCATTCATCTCTTCAGTCGTAATCTCCTAATCATCCCAAAACAAGGTTCAGTATATGCGCCTAAACCCGTGCACATAAACACGAACCTCGGCATAGAGCTCAGTCTCGGGCAAGTTCCCAAGCATCTCGTTTGCGTTAAACTCGCGCTGGTGCTTTCCGTCCTTGGACACCTCGAATACGCGGATCTTGCCGCTCTCGCCCTCGGTGAGCTTGACTTGCTCATGCTTCGTAAGCTGTTCGCACAGGTCATGCACCATCGACGTCTTGGGAAGCAGGAACGAGATTGTAGCCTACAATAGCATAGATAAGCGTCTGTTTAATATTAGAGAAAACTTAATTCGACGTACCTCTTCCCGGTTATGCGCCCCGGTCCAAATAATCTTCAAGTTCCGCTTCGTCTCGAGCTCGACAATGCTAACCTCGAGCATCTCGTAGAACAAAACAGACGTCTGGTTGTTCCCGTATGTGGGCTGCAAGATCTCCGCAACCATCTGGTTGAGCGCACGCTTGAGCACCTGGCGCGGCTGGCCGGTGTTCGAGGCAGTGGTGAAGCGCAGCTTGATGGGGTCGTGGCGGAGGTGCTCGCCTACTCGCGCTGCCAACTGTTGTGTACCGATATGTCAGCATACAAACGAAGATAAAAGAGTCAAAAGGCTTACCGTATCATAGTTCATCTTCTTACTCAACACAAGATCAAACTCTGTTAACCCAGTCTCCTCATATCGAGGCTTGAACTTGATAAGCACACGATTCTGCAGCAGGTCGTAGAACTGGATGGGAGTGGACAGCATATTTTGGTGCTCAAAGTCGGAGATCCTGGGATAAAGGTCAGACCGATAATTGCATAAGATAAAACGAATTACTCACTCTTTCTCGCTGAGCTCTGCCTGGAAGCAAACCACATCACCGTCCTGGATCTCACTCTGGGCAAAAGTAAGCTTGGGCTTCATCACTTCAATCATCCCAGGTTTGATTTCCTATAAGAACAGGGTGAGCGTCGCCAAATGAGCTAGACAAGGCAACGGTCATACCTCGTAGAGCTTCAACGGCGTCGTAGGCTGCCACCTCATTCGCTCGTTGATAACATAGGCCAAATCGCCGACCTTGCTGTTCTTCTGGACGTAGACCTTGCCGACACCGAGCAGTGTCTGCTTGGAGACGTCAAAGTATTTCAAGAAGAGCATGATTGAGTTGGGGTTGTTGATATCCGGGAGGAGCTGCGAAGGAACTATGTAAATAACTAGCAGCTGACAATCCGCTCAAAGTATTATATACCTGGCCGTTCGCATCAGCAATAACATCCAAATATAACCTTAAATCAGTTTGTCGAGCAGCCATCGTGTTACGAATAGCCTCAACCGCTAAAGGAGCATGTATTAGCTAAACCTTCCTCAACCACCTGTGACTTGGAGCTCACATTCTCGCAACGTCGCCTCATCCTCAGGGATATGCGTATCAGGTCGAATCGTCTTGTTTTGTCGATTGACAAGAACCCATAGTCGGATATGTGACTCGGGATAATGCAAGGCTTCGGCAACGATAGCCTTGAAGTTGGCATAAGTATCAGTCTTGAGCACGCGGAAGGATGGTAGGTCTTGAGACATTGGCGAATTCTTGTCCTCGAACGTCGCCAAGTCGAAACCTTGGTGGTTGCCAAACGTCTTGTCTGTAATGACCTATAGCAAGATATTAGCAGCGCCCACGAGGAAAGACAAGATATACTAACCCTAGCAGTAAGATACAGGTGCTGCTCCTCCCGTTCTCGCTTCTTTGCCTCAGACGCCTGTCGTTCCTCCTCAAGCCTAGCCTCTACAAAACACCAAAACACTCAGTAAATTCAATCACACCTCCCAACCCACAACTCACTCAAATGTGGCGGCGTATCCTTCTCAGCAAACGGCGGCAGCACATCATCAATCGCGCCCTCCCGGATATACACCAACATATACGCGTTCGTAAACCGCTTCAACTGCCGCACCTGGTTCCTCTGCTGGTTGCTCACGAGTCCGTTGGACATCTCACCACCATAGTTCTCCTCCAAGACTTCACGATCCGTCACAGGGGTCACGCGATCGTCGTCGTACTTGAGCCAGCGCGTGTCCCGGTCAGGTTTGATGAGCGCGAAATAGTGGCCGCCGTGTAGATCACCCGAGTGGACGAGCACACCATGGAGTTTGTAGAGCCAAGATTGGGTCTTGTCGGCTGTTTCATCCAGGAACTCGGCAAGGTCAATCTCAAAAGGGAATTCGTGCCGGTCGTTGATCTGTGGAACACATGATGAGGTTGTGGCCGGAGCATGACAACTGAAGCACGTACCTTGACCATGGCATCGCGCTGGATATCATACTCGAAGCGCTTGAGCTGCAAGTGAAGCACGGGCGGGAACTCTTGGAAGACAACACCCTTCTTGGCATCTTGTAACCCTAATCCTTCGGCTTGGTACTTGTTGTCGCCCTCGAGCGTCTCTACTGCGACATAGTCTTTGAAAGACTCGTACAGATTCGCCATACCCTTGACATTTAATTGGATATCTACGTGCCGAGTCAATTTGCATTGTGTGCCAGAAAAGGGATAATAACGCACCATAAAAGTCCTCAGTACGAGATGACTCAAAGTCTACGTTCACGCATTTAATGTAGCTTTTCATTTTGCCGAGGAAAAGCTTGTTGATAGCGCCCTCTGCTGGTGTGCCCTAATCCAATTGCCTACGTCAGACCCCCAGCCAAGCCATCACGAGCCGGTCGCACCTTCATCTTGGACTCGAGTTTGTCTTGTAATACTCGATTAAACTCTTGGACGTCATGTTGCATGAATGAATCGAGTGATTTCCAGCCAAATGACTTGGTCAGCTCCGTTGTGCCTACGAAAACCCAGTTAAATAATACCCCCAAGGGACCTATCAAAATCCAACACACCAACGGGTTGGTCGGATGTTTGAAGGTGATAGAAAACACGTTGTAGCGCGAGTGCAACGCTTTCCGAGGGTACATCGTCCTCGGTCGGTATTTGGTAAACAGCCTAAAGACAACTTAGACTAAAAATAGCAGCATAGACGGCTCAGGCACGTACTCTTCGGAAATACCGAGTGCAAAACAGTGACTGTAGTAGTGAGTTCATGTAACATGTTGCTCCCTGGTTCTTCAATCCAACAAATCCAGTTTCTTTCTTCGAGTCATAACTAGGCGCGGCGCGGCATAAGTACCCGAGCCATACCCAAGCCACCCGACTCACTTTACAAAATTGTGCCATAGCACACCAGTCGGATCCTTCAACACGCGGACAAACACCGTGATCTCAGCCTCGTCGTTATCAACAATCGGCCTTCGAGTGTCGATCCCGGTAAACAGCTTTCGCAAATCATGGAATCGCGTAAAGCCCCAGTCGCACTCTTCAGCGATAAACCGATGGTGCGCGTCTAAAAGGATTAACCCAGCCCCCCATCAGTCAGCAAGGTGCAGTGGCGGTGTGAGAGTGGAATGGCGTGGAAAGTGAGTGAAGTGGATACGTACGGCTGCAGACGAAATTGGTCGGGTCGTTGGGGTTGGACATGACGAGCGCGAACTGGGCGCACGCGTGCCATCCCTCGGGCGCGTTTTTGGGATTCGCATAGTCGAGGTATATGGAGACGGTGTCGTTCGGTGGAGAGTTGGAGTTTCCAGACGGAAAGAGAAGGATTCGCCTATTGTCGAGTTAGAGACAGCAAGATCGCGCTAGGGCGCGGGGATATGCGGCCCATGCGACAAGTCGGGATGCACATACCATCGATGTCCGCCGCAATCAAACTCGGGACTGGTAAGTTTCTTGTCCAGCTGCCGCCACTTGTTTAGTCGCCACGTGAAGACCGTTGTGTCTTCTACTTCGTGGCCGAGGTCCGGGAGTTGTTTGGCGGCAAATGCTTCGTCTATAAGCCACCGGGATATATATCAATCACGGCTGCGGAGTAAATTCGAAGGCACGCACGATCGTGAACCGAGACCGGCTCGTCTACCTCCATCGCAAGAGTCGACGGCCCAGCCTTTTCGTCAAGGGCCTCCATCGCTTCCGGCTGCTGCTACACACGACGCGCACGTCGGGGTTACTGTATTTAGCGCGCTAGGGCTCTGTCATCTCTCACAAGTCGCCTCTTACCATCTTGTAGTCAGTAGGGGTGGATGCGGCCGGGGTGAGAGTGGTTGTGCGACAAGGATCGGTGCAGAGTTGTGCGAACGAGCGCCGGGTGGGGATACGGTGCGCGACACTTGAATTGTTACCCGGAATGACAAAGCGGTCTAATATCGAACCACGGATTGCGAATCGTTACGGTAACGCTCGCCATGCCGAGCTACGCTCATCCCTTTAGAACAGCCGATGCGCAGCGACCGCACTGCAAGGCATCTCTACTTGAGCGCCCAAGGTCAACACGCAGCAGCCGATGCGCACGGTGTCATTTTTTCCAAACTGGGCGAGCCAACCCGGCGCCTGGAAGCTTTTCAGCCACGTGATCATCGGTCATAATTTTCAGCTTTCGCGAGTTCTGTTCTCGCTCCCGACATGAATCCCCTCGACTCTGGCTGTCGAGGCCGTTCCTCGCCACCCAGACCCGGCGATTCATTTGATCGAGCGCATACAACACGATCCTTAAAGTATACGACAGGGAACGCTTTGCTTGCTAATGCAAGGTCGGCGTTCCACCAGCCTCTTGCTGGGTATTGTCGGTAATGAGTCAAATTCGTGTAAAATCGAGACTTTATTGTAGCAGTCTCTCTTTTGAGGGGTAGAGCCTGTCCCTGCCCGTGTTGGGTACGGGGCTTTCTGCTGATCCCTGGATCGCTGCTATGATGTTGTTGTTTGCCTCCCATACCTCATGGCGAGTCGCACTTGCCGGAGACGGCACGTTGACGATGGCGAGCTGCTTAGTGTGGGAGGTTCACACATTTGTAATTCTAGTGAATATAATTGTGCTACTATTTCGGGTACAACTTCGCGTTTTAGGAGGTGTATGCTACAATTGAGACCAAATGCTGTGCGCCAGACCGACGATAAGGCTTCAACCCCCGCCTCGCGTCCTCCTCGAGGGCCGGAGAACATGCTCGCAACGGGTGGAATGTCGTCGGCTAGGCTCCATGTGGCTGTGGCTTGCTGACGCGATCGTTCTCACGGCCTAGATTGGTGTAGAATGTTATGGAACGCGCTGGAAACTAAGTTTTAGGGCAAATACGAGTCCAGGCGGCGTGCATATATATAAGCTCCGTCGGGCCACCCATCCCTCATCGTTCCTCTGAACTTTACTCTCCCACTTGCACTCCCATTAGACCTACTCTTTAATCATGTCTTCGAAAGCCATCGGAATTGATCTCGGTACCACCTACTCGTGAGTCTATCGGCTTGAGCTACTCGCCTATTGCTAACCCTTTTTACAGCTGCGTCGGAGTATGGCAAAACGACCGAGTAGAAATCATCGCCAACGACCAGGGCAACCGCACGACGCCCTCGTATGTCTCCTTCTCGGACACGGAGCGCCTCATCGGAGACGCGGCCAAGAATCAAGTCGCGATGAACCCGGTCAACACCGTGTTCGATGCCAAGCGCCTCATTGGCCGCAAGTTCGATGACGCCGAAGTCCAGTCGGATATCAAGCACTTCCCCTTCAAGGTCGAGAACAAGGGCGGCAAGCCAGTCGTCTCGGTCGAGTACCGTGGCGAGACCAAGACCTTTGTAAGTATCTGCTAATGCCTTTTGTGGATATTATTAACGACTCGCACAGACTCCTGAGGAAATCTCGTCGATGGTCCTGCTCAAGATGAAGGAGACCGCCGAGTCGTACCTCGGAACGACCATCTCGAACGCCGTCGTCACCGTCCCGGCCTACTTCAACGACTCCCAGCGCCAGGCCACCAAGGACGCGGGTGTCATCTCCGGTCTCAACGTCCTCCGTATTATCAACGAGCCCACCGCCGCTGCCATCGCTTACGGTCTCGACAAGAAGGTCGTCGGCGAGCGCAACGTCCTCATCTTCGATCTCGGCGGAGGAACTTTCGATGTCTCGCTCTTGACCATCGAGGAGGGCATCTTCGAAGTCAAGGCCACCGCCGGCGACACCCATCTCGGTGGTGAGGACTTTGACAACCGTCTCGTCAACCACTTCGTCCAGGAATTCAAGCGCAAGAACAAGAAGGGTATGTTGATCAATTAATTATCCGCTCAATTAGGCACTGATCGTTTGATCTCTAGATCTCTCGAGTAACCCTCGCGCCCTCCGTCGTCTCCGCACGGCCTGCGAGCGCGCCAAGCGAACCCTCTCGTCCGCCGCTCAGACCTCGATCGAAATCGACTCGCTCTTCGAGGGTATCGATTTCTACACCTCGCTCACCCGTGCCCGTTTCGAGGA
>WSTJ01000686.1:0-19681 GCA_019623705.1 Ceratobasidium sp. 428
GCAAAGGTTCTGCACACGTGTAAGGTGAATGTTGATCAAAAGAAATAGCATGTTGACATACGCGTTTAGGACAGTAATACCTCCGAGGATTGTGAGATACCATCGGTAGGGTCGACTCCAGTTCTGCGATAGTGTGAGTACAAGTTAACAAAATAGGGAGCAAAGAATACATACCTTGGGGTTTGCAGGATCATTCGGCCCATCCCATTGCACTAGATACGGGTCTGCCTTCTCCTGCTGGACATCACCGGGGGTCTCTTCGCCGGGCGCAACGACTTGATTGACGCCACCTCTGTCGTCCGCTCGTTTGGCTTCGTCGACGATGGTATGTGCCGAGGACTCGACGTCAGAGTTGCGCGAGATTGAGGAGGGCATCGTCAAGCGGGGTCACACATTCCTTCGCTCGATGCACGTCTCTTTTCAACCTTACCTCGGCCCGAGAAGGACTTGGAATGCCGTCCGGCATCGGAGTCGCCCGGCGCTTAACAACGCCCTGCAAGGGCAGGAGGGACCTCCACCCTCGGCGTCACATCGGCGAAGCGAACGTTCGTGTGGTTCTAGCGGAGGTTTTGGCCCATATTGTCGACTCATCTAGGATCATCAGTCAGCTCGACTCCTATATGCGTATTCGAGTGGGGTAAACTTGCGTATAATCTGGGCCATCTCCGCGTCACTTGCGTGTGCCCCCCAGAAAGACGATTATTCACGCCAGCTTTCGCGGACAATTGGTGCCCTATCCTTCACAAGTACTAGTCGCCTCACCGCTTGGGGACTCGTCGTAGATAGAGCTCGACTGAGATTGAAGCTAACCAGTTCAATAGTGCCAAGCACACTTACTTGCAATAGAATTGACCCTGAGTTTGATGGAGATCCACGTGGCGGCCCGAAGTAAACTCGATCAATCTGTGCCGTCATTCTGGTGAGCTAAGAAGTCCAAGAACGGCAGCCGGTGGCGCGATCACAACTTGGTCATAAGATAAAAATAGCCCGGATTGACAGAGCCGTATCGCTAACAATTTCCCATTGAATACTAGGCGAACTCCTCGATTTAAGCGGCGGTAAGCAACCTATTTACGATTCATGAAACTAAGTAAGGAGGCATTAGCGGGCATTGCTTCTTTTAATAAATTGCGAAAAAGAACAAGGTCTTGATTCGAGTTCCACTACCGATACAGTATCCGAGTCACAAATGTTTCGCCTCGGCATACATAGTGGAGTCAATTAGAGAAAACAACATGAGATGAGGGCACCATTTCTTCCAAGTTTGTAGGTACGAGATAATAATATCTATATCGTGCCCTAATTGACCAAACGACAATGTTTTTGCCCCCTCAACCTCTAGCTGAAATCTTTCTAGACAAAAAAACCTCGACCCATGCGGCTCGAAAGGAGCCATAAAAGCGTCTGGAGCCTGGACAAATTCCTGGATGTAATGTCAACACTAAACCATTGCATTGAAACTCATCATAACTAACCGCCGGCCATGGCTCTATCCGATACAGCCGCGTGCATTGCCAAACCACAATAGTCAAATCCTTGAGTGTCGAATGGGAGGGACTGGCTATTGAAAACATGCAATCCAACGATGCGCCGATCGAGCTGGTGTCGGGAACTACCACACCAAGCTTGAGATACTCTAGAGGGACGCTAGTCTCCTGAAGCAGCTGCTTCAATCCATTCATCTTGCATGGTTCCAAAGGATACGAGCTGATGTCCACCCGTGTCACAGGTCGATTGGGTATCAAGCCAGGAAGCAATGGCCAAGGTACGACAGCCTGTCGAAGGTAAGGCAACAAGCCCGATTTGTGAAATTTAGGGTCTGGTACAAGTTTGCTCATGTCAAACCGAGAGATACGGGTATTGTAGACCAATCCATAAACTTCGATCCAACGTTGCCAGTGTAGAAAGCTGTTAATCTGAACCATGTCGTGAATTGGAGGGGTAAAGAACCGCTTGAGCCGGAAAGGATATTCCATAAAATTTCCCGATAGGAGTACGGTGTCGATCATAGGTGGCGGAATAAGAAGTGTCAAGTCTGTCAGATTGGGCACTAGGTTTAGCATTGCCCTTAATAGACGCGCAGAGTCCAAATCAATATCCTGGTTTAGGAGCTGAACGTCAAGTGTACTGAGGTAGTCTCGGAGGTGTTCCCGGTTCAGGATAGTTCTGCAGAGCGCCAAGAGTGGCTCAATTTTCCGTAGGGAGATGGACCTATAGAGCGTCGGTAAGATGAAGTGGTAGCAGGTACGATTCAACTGCAGGAGTAACGCAAGGCCCGACGGTGGGGTATGTTTTGCAATATGAAATAGGATGTCGAGAGGTATGAAGTTTGGCTCATGGGTGACCATATTTAGGGCGATGCGGGGAGAATATTTATCGGAGCGAGTTCGGAGTTGTTCGAATGTGACTTCAGTGGCGGTTGGTGGCGACGCGAAAGAACGTTACGTCAACGGTTACAAGCGCCATGCTGACTAAACTTACCTCGCCTGTTTTATGCAGCGCTAAGGCATTCAGACCTCGCTGTTGGCTGTTCCACCGTATAGGGTCGCTGGCTGTGACAGAGATAGAGAAGCGACACGCTGAACCATTTCGACATTGAGAGAAACTTCCGCGAAATAGGCAAAGGGCAAATAGGTTGCCGGATGTGTTTTTTGAGCAGACCAGTAATATTCCAGAGCATGTATGCAATAATATATGGGAGCGCACAAATAATATGGAAGTATAACATCAAACGCATCTCCCGCTCATGCATATATGATAGGTTTAACGCGGCTTTGAGTCAGGGGGTTGAACACACAATTTGCGATCCCTCGGTTCTCTCAATCTCGCTCAACCGATATAGGACCCATACCGTATTAATTCTGTGGGTGATATTTTGTACACAATGAGCCCAGGTACACGAGATTTAGATTCATTGGGCCGACAAACATCCGTTGCACCAACCATGGTTGAACTAGCTAAGTAACGAGCCCGCCCACCAACGGACTGAAGTCGCCAATCTTCTTATGGACGACGTAAAATGCTAGCAGTAACTCATTTTGATCAGCAACTACTGCAGACGCCAAGTGGTTAGTGGCTTACATCTCGTTTTCTTCAGGAAATTCCACGTTGTGGTAGTCTTTTTTTTTCAACATACAGGACGTTTCCAGCCCTGATAGTTTTAACTTCGTCTGGTTTAGAAGAGTCTACGACCTGAGCCTCTCCTAGAAGACAACGAAATTTCCCATTTCTCGCTTGGCTTGCAAAGCCGAGTGGGTTCTACGTACCCTCAATGATGAACGCATATAGCTCGTGCAATTGATTGTGTATGTGAATGATGTACCTGCCCCCGCTATGTTGACCGCACAGCAAGTGGAATTTTGATCATCCTTATTCTCGAATATCTCAGTGATTTCCAGCCCGAAACGCCGAGATCAATAGTTCCAATCTCGGGACTCTCAGCGACCTGATAAATGGAAGAACCATACATCAACTAACTTGTGAGTTAACTATGGGTGTATGTACGAACAAAGACTGATACATAGTATCAGATATTGCCCTGTGACACTGATTCGGTATTGAATCAGCCATCGGATTTATAGCCTACCTACAAAATTATTTCAAACTTGTCAATCAAGGTGGGTGAGATCGACGAAAGAATTCGTGGTTGCAGTCCACTCACATACTATTGCAGGTGAGCCCAGCTTGTATACGACCATCATATGGCTACTCTCAGAAGCAACCATATTGCAGTTGACGTCATACACGGTCTAACGATCGACCCGGATGTTACTACAGTATTTTAGACTACTACTAGCGTTGACGTCGAACTTCTTCAAATGCCTTCTTCCTCCCCAATCGGCGCTCCTGGTTGAAAAAACCAGTAAAAAAGCTGATAGAGCTATTTAGGGTAGTGCACCTATGTTAAAGTATTTGCGGATGGCTCGATTATGTGCCGCTTCATTTGCTAGGTCCGAAGCGGAGAGATATCAGGAGCGCTCCTACGGCAACCAAGCACCAAGGATCAAAGCCCACCTTGACGCCTGATACCGGACTTCAAACTCCAATCACCTTGCTTCTGCAAGGTCACTCCAGGGGTGTAAATGAGGTCGCTCAAATGTGTAATTTAAGTCACGTGAGCCGTCTAGTATCGCCTCAAGCACCGCCACTGCCTCTTCTGTAAACCGAGGTTCCCACCACCAGTATGAGTCTCGGAAAGCGTAGGCTGCGCCGTGGTCCATTCTGCGAGGATTCTTTTCACGCTCGTCCAAAGTCGCTGAAATCAGTTTGGAGTCTGTCACGTTCATCTCCAACGCCAATCGCCCCGGGTTCTCGTCTTCCGGCTCCGAATCGTCGCTGTCATCCTCAACCCTGGGTACGGTTGGCCGAACAAAGCGGGAACGGCGGCAAGACGGTAATCTTGCGTCATTCAAGAAGATGCGAATGGGCTCGTCAAGCGCGCTTTTAGACGATATTGATTCCACCGAGCTCCCTGGAGACGCTGGTCAGCCCTCCGAGGCGTCAGCTAAGGCATTGACCTCTGGATTCTCGGTTAATTAAAAGTAAGTGTCTGGTCGGCTTTTGACTTGTTCTAAAGACTGACTGGCGTGTAGGTCGTCGTATGGTTCGAATTGGTGCGATGTTTGTATTCAGATTACTACTCAACAAATAAACAAAAGTTCGCCCGCTCGAGGCGAAATACACTGTGTTGTAGACCTGATCAGAGCGTCCGCACGGAACTCCTCTGGCCCCCTCCCCCCCAGGCAGAAGCAAGGTCAAGGGGCCCTGGTCAAGGGCCGCTTCTAGTGCTCATCCTGAAGACAAAAGCTGAGTCCAGAATGGGTAATACGACCGACTCACCTCAGCGAGGTGTGGTGGGGATCTCGGTGAGTACTCGGAGTCCTAGCCCCGTGACCGAGTATCGTTTTGTGCACATGCATCTTTTGAGAATCCATCTTGAATTCTACCTTCACTTACCGAGGTGCTCTCTCTAACGGACCCCAGTAACACGTACATTCTATGTTCTTTGGTAGCGGTCTTTGATGGTTCCGAAGCCGAACCGAAGCATAACTACAGTATGCGTAAGATTCCAGCTCATTCGCAATAGGCTATCGCTCAGGGCTATTGCACGTTCTCACTTGATAGAAGCGAGTCGGGCGCTTTGCATGATGATATATGTTTAGCCGCAGAGATTCAAGACGAAATATGCAGATCGATGAGCGGCTACCGTATTTAGTAATATAGATAGGTGTTATAACGGACCGAGGGAAGGCAATACGACAACTAGGAATATCCCCTCTCAGTACATTTTTAAGCTCTCCTCTTCACTTTTCCTCCGACTAGTGCAACAAGGTGTGTTGCGTTCCGAGTTGTGATAACCATGATACGATGCACCCTCTAAGCTCTATTCATGTAGCGGGGCTATGTCTCAAGACCAGAGCGTATTGGCGATAACTATTGAGGCGGAAGCAGTGATTATTCTCCCAGACAGTCATCCAGACAAGCCAACTCGCTTGCACAAGCTCGCAATCCTATGGTTACGTCGATATATGCAATTGGGCGATATATCCGGCATAGAAAATGCCAGCGCATATCTAGAACGAGCCGTTGAACTTACTCCAGAGGATCATCCGAGCAAACCAGGCTATCTAACTGACCTTGGAGTCTCGTGGCAATATCAATTCGAGCGATTTAGTAACATTTCCCACCTTAACAAGGCGATTGAATACCAGGCTCGAGCTCTTGAACTCGCGCCGGATGGTCACCCAGACAGGTTACGTTGCTTGACCAACCTGGGACTCTCGTGGCGACATCGGTTTGAGCAGCTTGGAGATCTTGCTGATATTGACGAAGCAATCAAATGCACATCACAAGCTGTCGAACTCATTTCAGACAACGACTCGAACAAACCGAACTGTCTGGGCAATCTTGGAGTCTCGTGGCAGAGTCGGTTTGATCAGCTTGGCGAGCTTGCTGACATTGACAAGGCGATCGAATATCATTCCCGTGCTGTTGAACTTACTCCAGACAGTCACCCAGATAAATCAAGCATGCTGGGAAACCTTGGAGGCTCGTGGATAGATCGGTTTGGACAGCTTGGCAATCTTACTGACATGGACAAGGCAATTGAATGTATGTCACGAGCTGTTGAGCTCACCCCAGACGGGCACCCCAACAAACCGCGCTGGCTGAGCAACCTCGGCATGTCGTGGCAGTGTCGGTTCGAGCGACTAGGAGCTCTCGTTGACATCAACAAGGCAATCGAGTGCCTATCACGAGCTATCGAGCTCATGCCAGACAGTCACCCAGACAAGCCACGCCATCTGAACAACCTTGGACTCTCATGGAGATATCGGTTTAAGCAACTTGGAAGTCTCACTGATATTGACAAAGCAATCGAATGCTCGTCACAAGCTGTCGAGCTCACCCCAGACGGTTACCCAGAAAAACATGGCCGTCTAGGCAACCTCGGAGTCTCGTGGCAAATTCGATTCAAGCAAGTTGGAGATCCAACCGATAACGTCAAGGCGGTCAAATACATCTTACAAGCCCTCGAGCTCACTCCGGATGGACACCCAGACAAACCACTCTGTCTGGACAATCTTGGAGTCTTGTGGCAACATCAGTTTGACTCACTCGGCAATCTTACTGACATTGACGAGGCGATCAAGTGCAAGTCGCAAGCTGTCGCGCTCACTCCAGATGGTTACTCAGCCAAACCAGACTATCTACACAGCCTCGGAATTTCGTTGCAAAGTCGTTTTGAGCGGTACGGGAGGACTGAAGATTTGGACGCGTCCGTCAGGTCCTTCCAAAATGGCGCTGAGCTTGTGGTAACTAGCCCAAACACTCAGCTTCGATGTGCTCAATTTTGGGCCAAACATTCTGTTCGTCTTGACCGTTCTCCCCTGAAGGCTTATCAAAGAGCATTTGCTTTGCTTCCGCATATCGTTTCATTGGGCCAGACCATGCAGGAGCGATACGACAGTTCTCTTTCAATCAAAGACCTTGCGGCCGAAGCAGCTGCTTGGGCTATATCTGTTCAACTGTGCGATCTTGCTTTGGAGTCATCAGCAAACATGGTTCTGATCTTTGGCTGCTTTAAAGTGCTTTAAAGCACCTAAAGCACCTAAAGCAGCTTAAGGTAGGTCCAATCTTTAAAGTGCTTGAAAGAGGCTTTAAAGCTCACAACTTGTACTTTAAAGCACTTTAAAGGTTACTCTGGGCACTATAAAGCATTTCAAAGGTGTCATACATAGCTTTCAAATGCTCCAAAGGATATGTAAGAGAGTTTGAAGTCTTCATATTTATTTTGAAGCACTTTAAAGTCACAGCACCTGCCTTCAAATCCGATCATGTTTGCTTATCATCATATTTCAAATGAGGGATATGAACCTTGCAGGTGATAGTGCTTCCAAATATGGAAATACCATTGTGTCAAACATAATAAAATTAATGATGTATATACAGCAGGTAACACATGCAACCAGTCACATAGGGGTCTCATGTTGTTGAGTTAACGACTACAATAAGTGCGTGTCAACCGAGCGACAGTGCCATCGCGAAAGGGCGGTGCGAAGAACCGTTGGCAGAGACACGGGGGTGTGGCAGATTGGGGCGAATGCACAGACTTGCGGCATTGGAATGTGTGTCGAAGGTCGGGACGACGCGAGCTCACATACGAATGGCTGCAAAAATCAGGAGTACGTTGGGCGAGTTAGCGTGGACTGGGAGTGACAGCAAGCGTACATACCGGTAGCGTGTGCACTTCAAGGTAGGCGTCCGCAATGTGTGCTGGTGGCATCGGTGGCACAGGTGCAGATGCATGAGCTCGGTTGAGCTGTGTAGGTGGAGACTGGAGTGGGCTAGGCGGGTGTGAGCGTCGCAGCAAGGTGGGTTAGCGCAGAGTTGAACAAGAAGAGGGCGTGGACGCACCAGGCATGCGCAGAGACGCGTTTCATGCAAACATGGTCGAGGGTAAGGCCAGCAAAGCGCGCCCCGGAGCGAGCCGCAGACCGAGACATGCGGTACGGGCCAATGCCGAGTGTAGATATCCGCGAAAGCGCGAGACGAGATGTGACCGATGGCAAAAGATTGTGGGCGTGAACGGGCAAGCGTAGGCAAGAGAGCGTACCACAACGGCGATTAGCAGCCGAATTCGGATGGCGGATAGGAGACGTACTGTTCAGACAGCGGCGTCTAGTGCAACGCATGTGGTGGCGAACGTGGGCGAGGTAGGTGGGGTTTCCAAAAAAAATACCACGGTTGCGTGGTAATCGAGACATACAAAGGCGGCGGAGCTGGGCACGTTGAGGGTGGGGGTGGGATCGAGTTGAAGGGTAGGGCGATGGATACATGGCCGTCGCCGGCGGGTGGAGGCGTTTTGTTGGTAGCGGAGGAGGGTGTAGCAGAGGGTGGAAAAAAACCGCCAAGTGGCGGTTGCTATGGGACCCTGATTCACACATCACGTGCCATACATGACCCAGCACCCCACCACAACACCCCGCCCGCCTGGACCAGCAAAGACGAGCCGACCCGCCCGCTCGTCTACGCCGCGACGCACCCAGCACACGGCGATCTTTTGCTCTCGCTCTCGCTCTGCTTGCGCGCTTCGTCCGCAGTGTTGGCGCCTTTTTTCGATCCACCGCCGCTGTGTGCCTCGACTGAGCGCTGTCTCCTTTCTCTACATTTTTTCTCTCTGTTTCTCTGTGTCTCCGCGCGCTAACCACCAACTCCCAGCTGTTCGTCCCCTCCGCCTTCGCCTCCTGACCACATTGGGGGCACGTTTGATGCCGGAAAACTGGAGTGCAGCTGGTTTGAATGGCTGGGTATCTGGGCAGTAAGTAACTCACTCATTTATTAATTTCGAGCGCCGCTGACGCGTCGCTGTTGCCTGGTAAGTTCCTGGGCAACACGTGCGCGCTCACGCTTCAACAATAGCTCAAACCGCAACGCTTGGCTGGCCTCATGAACACGCCTACAGCTGCCTGACCCGCATCAACCGCGGCTTACGACGACACACAATACGCCCGTGACCCCAGACGCCGAATGGCGCCTTGTGTACGCCACCGCGCTCGGACAAACTACGGATACGCGGGCATGCTCGCACATCATCAGTGGTCGCGTTTGGACGTGACCATTCATCCTTCGACGCAGACTCGGCGCCTGTCTCCTGGCCGCGGACTGCACAACAGGCGCTCCGCGTGTACTATCAACCGTGTTGCTGAGGCACGAAGGTCGACGCGTAAACACGCCCTGCACGTTATCCAACACCGGCGCCGTGCAAGCGAGGGCACGCGGGTTTGGAGAACACTTGTCCTTGTTGTCGATGACATGCTGATGGGTGCCGATGTATCCGTGGTAGAAGGCAAGCTCGTGTTTACTGGTAAGCTGTGGGTTCAAGCGCGACTGGGTGTCGTATCCCATAGCTAGGATTTGAAAGAGTGGAAGGGCTGTTCACTGTTATGCGGATATGTTGTATCTTATATACGTGATGCATAACCCCCAAAGCATAATTAATGAATATATGCGCAGCTTTTGCAGATATATATATCGCTACAATTGTTGTGTGCTTTGTTCATAACCTAAACCTTGGTATGCTGCATATATACCATGTAAAAACCCGGTCTCGAGCTGCTCTCAGTGCATCAAACATGGCTAAACAAATTTTGCTATTTACGTAATGTTATCTAATCGGAATATCTTCAGAGTACCTTTCAAGCTTTGTCATATAATTTTCAAGCAATCTAAAGACACCATACCTGCCCTTGAAAGAGCTTGAGTAGCATCCTATGTGAGCATATAAGCACCTTAAAGTCATGTGACCCAGCTTTAAAGCACTTCAAAGCACTTTGGAAATTCTCACAGCTTTAAAGTACTTAAACAGGTAGGTCCCTTTGGTCAAAGCTATGCCAAGCACTTTCAAGATAAAACCCTCATTTGCTGATGGTGGCTAGAACAAGGACGATCTATAGTGTGGAATCAGACACTCCAGCTCCGAACGCCATTCGAAGAGCTTGCTAAAACCAATTCGAATCTAGCAGATCGCCTAAGGGACACTGCCTCCCAGCTTGATGTGGCTAGCTCACGTTCGCAAGTAGTAAACATATTTGCAGAGCCTCAGCAAGACCTAGAGTCTCAGGCTCAGAGACATCGCCGTTTGGCGGAGGAGTGGGATGAGCTTCTCGCCGAGGCTCGTCGGCTGCCTGGTTTTAACAGATTTATGCTTCCTCGCACATCCTCAGAACTGAAGAGAGCCGCCACAGATGGGCCAGTTGTGGTCATCAATACACATAGTACTCGCTGCGATGCACTCGTTCTCTTTACGGACTGTGACGATATAACGCATATACCTCTCAGCAGTCTCGCAAACCAATGGCTAGCAGAGACCTGTCTACAAATAATCTCCCTGGTAGGGCGTCGAGCAGGCGGCGTTCGGAGCGTCAAGTACTTTCCTTCACTAGTAAATTCACAAGACCGCCTCATACCACTCGCAGATCTTTGGGTTGGTGTAGTGGGGCCAGTACTAAGTGCGCTCGCATGCACGGTTAGCATAATACGTACAATCGTTTCACTATGTTTAATTATTCAACTTTGTTGCAGCGTAAACTGTCATACGATATGCTGCCCCATGTGACCTGGTGTGCAACCGGAGTCCTTTCGTTTGTACCTCTTCACGCAGCCGGCTTGTATGACAGTCAATCACCAAACGCCTTCGACCTTGCCGTTTCATCTTACACGCCTACACTGAGTGCACTGCTTCCTCGGAGTGAGTATAACGTCGAAGAAGTTCAAGGAGTTCTTGCAGTTGGCCAAGCAAACGCACGTGGTCAACCCCCTTTGCCAATGACAGTAGAAGAGCTCGCCATAGTCAAAAAACACACCAAGGCGACCTTCTATCATCAGCTTGATGGAGCATCAGCTACCGTTGAAGCCACACTAAACGCGATGGAGCAGCGCAGCTGGGTGCATCTTGCATGCCATGCAGCCCAGAATCGCGACAATCCCAGCCTCAGCGCCTTTTACCTTCACGATGGCTGCCTCACACTCGAAGACATCGCCAAACGAGCATTCAAGAATAAGGGTCTGGCGTTCCTATCTGCCTGTCAAACTGCTACCGGAGATGATAATCTACCGGACGAGGCGACTCATTTGGCTGCTGGGATGCTGACGGCTGGGTATCCGAGCGTGATAGCCACGATGTGGTCGATCTTCGACGACGACGCGCCAGAAGTCGCGGAGGAAGTTTATGCCGAATTGATGAAGGATGGAAAGATGGATCATAGAAATACGGCAACTGCGCTCCATAAAGCAGTGGCAAAGCTACGTGAGAAGGTGGGGTTAAAATCAATTGAACGATGGGCGCCGTTTATTCACGTTGGTGTATGAGTGCTTGAAACAAGATCAAGTTGTGCTGAGTAATTGATTTGTTCATAATGACGGCATAACTACTCACACATCAGGAAGACTTGTCACTATGATTCAATGTACGTTTATCTGTGGAAAATAAACGACATGTATGCACGTTTAGTGAATGGCGCTAAAAAACACGAGTGCACGATGGTGGAGAAATCGGTTCGTCTTGCGCTCGAGGCTCATTGTCAGATTAATTATGACATGTGTGCGAGTAGCTTGCTACATCTGGATTGTATAACCTATATCGGATATTGTTGCCCTATATTGTCTATTCACCAGCTTGTTGAATCAAAAGCAAATCATTACAAGGCTGAGATTATACAGGACCACTTGTATGATGATACAGGGCACTCTCCGGTTATGGGGTGTCGCCTTCAAAAACAGCATATATACAGTAGCGAGCACGATTTTCGGAACTAGTCAAATCAGATGCCATGCAGAGTCCGATGGCTGCGGACGGTACTGCTTCGGATTACTCAGGTTGATGGGAAACTCATTTAAGCACGCTCTCTGCCCCTGATCGTGTGTCCCTTGTCAGAGGAATACTGAGGAAATTGTCGAGGGCAATATGTGTATTCTAAACTATCTACAAGTAAGTTGGTGGAGTGTCGTATCCCCTACCGAGTCCGAAGATTGAAACTGGGATGAGAGTGCTTTGAGCAACTGAGCCCTGTGGATTGCAAATAGACTCACCTTGACATATGAATTTCCTCTTCGAGGTTCAACGCTCATATCGAAGACTGGAATCATGCTTTCAGCGTGGACTCCGATGACACGTTTGATACTTCTTGATGGCAATATTTCATCAGAGGCTTTCCTTAGCTAAATCGAAGCATAACCGCCTACAGGGTTAAGAGACTTGTTTTCCTTGTGCGAAAGTACGAATAGATGGGAAAATAGAAAGTGTTTGCTCAAACAATTTGCTCAGCACCGGCGTCATGACGAGTTCAAACCAAAACCACAAAACTTGCTGGCGGGGGGCATTGGAGGGCCGGTGACTTCGTCAAATCACTGGTCTGTACAAAGAAGCGCACTACCGATGCAATCGGACCGTCATTTCAACTAAAGTCACACGGTGCTGCTCGCGAGGCGTACCCGGAGTAGTTGAGCCTGGAGCAAGGTATAAAGGTTCGCCTAACGGTCCCTCTACCAAACACCCATCCACTGCCTCTTTCTTCGTTTTACGCCTGAGAGTTGCATAAACCTCAATCATGCGCTTCCTTTTCACTATTCTTTCCGTATTTGTAGTTTCCACTATCGCTGTGCCTAATCCAGGGGCAAATGACCTGTCCATCAATACACCGTAAGTAGCATTCGTCCACAACGGTCTTTGTTCACTGACGAATGCCCGGCTTTCAACTTAGTGCCGCGCTCGTCCAATGCCAGCCCGTTCAGATATCGTGGACGGCCAAACATCGCCCTGTTTTTGTAGGGTATTTACACTCAACTAATTCATCTATTCTGCAAATAACCGTTATAGTTTCAGCGTGATCTCAGTAGAAGATCCAACAGGCCCTCTTCTTGTTGAGTTTGGCTGGCAAAAGGGACACACCCTTACGTGGTCGAAGGTTAATGTGACAGCTGAAACGTCGGTTGCTTTGACGGTGCGCGACTCTGCAGGCGCAGTCAGGTATTCTGGTAAGCATCTTCTTTAGTCCATGGCAGAGTTTGAGTACTAATTCGGCAATAGGCGCGGTTACCGTTCAAAAAGGTCCGGACTCGAGCTGTCTTCATGGTCATAGCTTTTGAGCCGAAACGTTAGTACTTAGTACGATACCTATTTGGAGCTGAGAATTACAGTGGAATATGAACGAGAAATTGGAGACGGTTGTCTCATAAAACGGAACCGAATAAGGAGAAAAATTGAGATTGGGGCACATTTCCTTCCAAGCGCTTGGATAAGATGCCATAAGCTCTGTTTGCTTCCTCAATGGATATAGCGACGACCGCTCGGGTCCTTCTATTTCTAGCTGAAAGCGTTCTAGACGAGTAAATCTGAATATATGCATGCTCAAAAGAGCGATATAGACGTGTCGAACATCAATCTGTCTGCTCTAGTTTGTTTGCAGATAAATTGATGGAATTTCATATTTTCCGCTGAGTCGGAAGGGTAGAGCTGGAATCAGAGCTCTTTCAGCAACCGAGCCCTATGGATCACAAGTCAGCTTACCTTGACACCTGAATTCTCCTTCAAGGTTCAACGTTAATACCGAAGACCGGAATCATGCCTAAAAAGAGTAAGCTGACGGATTCGTTTCAGCGTGGACTCTAATGACACATTCGATACTTCCTGATGGCAATATCCGAACAGCTTCCAGTGACTAGACGGAAGCACAACCGACTGTGGGATTACAAATCTCGCTTGCCTTGTACGAAAGTACGAAAAGATGGGAAAATATAAATTTTTTACTCAAACAATTTGCCTCTTGACGAGTCTGAACCAAAACTACAAAGCTTGGTGACAGGAGGCAAGGGCCGGTGATTTCGTCAAACTAACGGTTTGTACAAAGAAGCGCGTTGCCGATGAAATCGGACCGTCATTTCGAGTCATGACTCACACGGTGCTGCTCAAGAGGGGTGCCCGGAGTCGCCGAGCCTGGAGCAAAGTATAAAGGTTCACCCAACTTTTAACTCTACCAAACACCCGTCCACTACCTCTTTCTTCGTTTTGCGCCTAATAATCACATAAAACTCAATCATGCGTGTCCGCTTCGCTCTTCTGTCCGTATTCGTAGCCACTACTCTCGCTGTGCCCAACTCAGAGCCAAATAACCTGTCTATCAACACGCCGTAAGTGGCCTTTTATCCATAACCATCCTCGTTTGGTGATAGATGTGTGACTCTCAACTTAGTGCTGCGCTCGTTCAATGCCAGCCCGCCCAGATATCATGGACGGCTAAACATCGCCCGGTTTCTATAGGGTGCATACACCCAACTAATTCATCTATTTACGACTGATCGTTATAATTTCAGCGTAATTTCGGCAATAAGCCCTGAAAAGCCTCTTCTTGTTGATTTTGGATGGCAAAAAGGTCTCTCTCTTACGTGGTCGAAGGTCAATGCGGCAGGTGGGAGGCCTGTTGCTTTGATGGCTCGCGACTCTACAGGCGCAGTCACATATTCAGGTAAATACTTTCTTTAGGACGCGGAAAATTTTGAGTACTGATTTGTCAATAGAAGTGATCACCGTTCAAAAAAGTGCGGACTCGAGCTGTCTCCGTTATAGCTTTGAAATAGTTGAAGAACTGTCCACATATGTTTGTAGAAATGCTAGTGAATAGCGGGATTATACAATATATGTCTACTTTTACAGCCTATTGATGACTCCAGCCCATAAGCCTTCTTTGAAAATCTTTACAACCATTCGGAGTGTTTTTGTGGGCGAGCACGATCTAGCCACACATGAGCCACCGGGAGCCACAGGGGTTGATTGCCAACACTAAGCGCCGAGATGCGGAATCGATTTGCAATTGATGTTCGATGCCCGAACTCTGTCTCGACCTCGACTGATTGACGACGACCTCTGTGTATGGTGGGCGACACTATCCCACTGTAATCGATACGCGCTGACACGGAACAGACGAATGGGACACGACCAGCGACGATGAGCCCGATACCTCAGCTGAGCGCGGAAGACGCGATCCGGGCCGAGATCGCCAGCGCGGACCTGTCCATGGCCGGTGAGCGATACCTTTGTTTCCGTCGACCTTGGCTAACGACGCAACAGTGGACGGGTCGTTTGTCGAGACGCCGTCGTCGCATGCTGCACGTGAGCTCAAGAAACGGCTCGATCAGCTGCTTGGCGTCGGCAAGAACGGCGTGCGCTCGCCGTATGCGCTTACCATCACTCAGAGTCCAGCCGGCGCGCGCGTCTATCGCGTCGGCTTCCGGCCGAGTGGAGCCGATGGGCGCGTGCTGTCTCCGACGACGGCGACTGGAGACGGGCCGGGTGGTGGACTGCTCTCGCCGTTGACGGCCATCAACACGAGTTCGGCGGCTGGCTTGCATCAGCGAGCGGCGACGCGTGCACACAATGCTTTGAGCTTGATGCCAGTATCTGTTACCGGATACACCACGATTGTCAAGCCCCGAACTGGGTCAATGTCGACAAGCCGGCCGTCGACGAGTACGTGGGACATCGAGGCAGACAAGGTGCCTCTTCCGGACGACACGCCCTCTGACCTGACTCCACCGTCGAGCGGCCGACCACGAGCGTATACCGGGCCTCAATATGTGCGAGTCGAGAACACGGACCTGCAGATCTATAGCCGGACCGGGGACAGCGACATCTTTAGCTCTGCCATGGGTTGGTCCGACGCACCTCGAGGTCCGTCATTGACGTCAAAGAAGCGTAACCGAGGCTAACAGTTTCCGGCCAGACATGACTCGTGATCCTCGGCCGATCAGCGAACGCCCGTTCCTCCAACTCGATCCCGGCGCTTTTCCATTCGGACGCGGCGTTCTCTACAGCCGGCCTTCTGCAAATAGCGTCGACGTCCGGCGATCTTCTCTCGACCAGCCTGGCTCTATCAACGTACCTAACGAAACACCATCCAACGGCACTAACGAACCATCATCGACCGATACCACCCCCGATCCCCTGGCATCGCTAATCAAGTATCCCACCGGGGTATTCCAAGTCCTTCAAACATACCGCAGTCGACTACCCAACCTCGATGTCCTGCTCGAATCAAACGATACCCCGACTGCTAGACTCTCTACTGCCACCTCTGCTGTCCCAGAAAACGACCCCCGATTCGTGATCTTTGGCGATCTCAAACCGACGTCGGACACGATCACCGCCTCGCGTCGTAAAATCACTAAACCAAAACCGCTCGTCATTCCTACCGAGGACTCTGACCAACGTGTGATGATGGCGGCCACGATCGAGCGATGGGTCGCCCAGCTCACGAGCGAGTTGAACTATGACGCTCTCCTCGACTTTTTCCTTACCTATCGCGCGTACGTTTCGGCCAACGACCTATGCCACCTCTTGATCTGCCGGTTCCACTGGGCGTTGGAGCCGACGGTTAGTGCGCAAGACGAAACCGTTCGACGGATCGTGCGCGTCCGAACGTTTATCGCTTTCCGCTATTGGCTTTCGACTTTCTTCCAGGTCGATTTCTTGCCGAACCGAGTGTTGCGGAACGAGTTTACTGCGTGGCTTAATGCACTGAGAAAGAGTCCGATGTTGACGGCCAAGCCTGATGCTGTGGTGAGTTCCACAGTGATGCACGGGCTGAGCGTATTGATTAATGTGCGAGCAGATTATTATACAGAAATTGCGAAAGATTGTGCGAGAGTGTCGAGAGGCCCATGTGGCTCGGCCTGATCCCAAGAGTCCTCAGTCTCCCGTGGAACGTATACCCGCCGAGCCGACTCCGCTCAACCTACATGCCCTCCGTACGGCGTTTGAACCAAGCGCACTCCCAACATCTGCCACACCCGGCAATGACTCAGACCCGGACCTAGTCGCGACCACACCCGTCCTAGACCCTCTCACAGCGGTAACCAGTACAAACCCAAAACCAACTCCCGCCTCACCACCCCGTAAATCATCCCTCGTCCTGCCGTTTCCACGTTCCGAAGCACACCAGCCACCTCGTCACTCGCTCATGCCGATGCCGATGCACCACGGTCCTCTCACTCGTGCGCTCGTGAACACGATGGGGAGGATCGGGAGGTGGAAGCGTGGGCTTGGTGCGCGGTCGACGATGAGCGTTGCGGCTAGCGCTGGGTGTGTGGATTCGAGTGCGTACGAGGGCGATCTTGGGTTGTTTATGGGTGCTGCTGGAGTTGGTGGTGGCGGAGGGACGAGTGGGGTAGAGGTTGTTGCGGTTCGGGGAGGTGTGGAGGAGTATTTGAAGATGTGTGGGCTTGTGGGAAAGAGTGAGGTTGATCAGGTTGTTGAGGAGAAGGGGTCGGATGATGAGGATGAGGGAGAGGGAGAGGCGAATGATTTGACGGTTGTTCCTGTTAAAGTGGTTGAAGAGAAGGAGAAGGAAGAGGTCAAAGGGAGGGATACGCCTACCAGCACCTCGACTCCGAGGTTGGCCTCTCAGTTTTCGATCGAGATTGAGCAGGCGCAGGAGGGTGAAGGTGAGGGTGGGTCGTTACGGCATAGTCGACGAACTGTGAGTCTTTCGACTTCTATATCGATGATTATGCTGGCGCTCAACCTTGTTCATCAAGTCCGACGCGACACAGATGCAACTCTACGCCACGACCCTCCGCGACTCGTGGCTGCCCGAACCCGAAACGATCTCGATCGACGACGCGGACCTGTCCGACTCGAGCTCCGAATCCGAAATCGTCCGCCGTCCACCTCGGCGCTTACCCAACCGGCGCGATTTCGAGTTCGCCACGGCCCGAACGGACAGCGTGTCCAGTCTCGCAGCGCCCTCGAGCGTTCCGTCGATCCCGTCGGTCCAATCCGCGAGCGATCCGACGACCCCGGATCATACCGGTCCGTCTGGCCCCATCCAGAGTTGGCAAATCGACTTTTTGAACGACGAGGATAGTGAGGACGGAAAAGGCGCTGCTGGGGATGCTGAAGCTGCGTTGCAGAGGTTGGAGGGCCAGATTGATGCGGAGGAGCAGAGGCTGAGGGATGTGAAGGTTGATAAATGGTTGAAGCGCGTGCAAGAGTTGAGTTTGCAGAGGAGTGCTGGCGGGAGAGAGGGTGGTGTTTTGGATCTTGGTGCGCTTGGGGTTAGTTTTGGGGATGATGATGAGGAGGATGGGGATGGAGAGGGGAAGGGCGAGGAGACGGTGGAGGGGCATGTGGAGGGTGAGGAGAGCGTTGCTGCTGATGGTGAGTTTGGTATACGATATGGGGGATGTTAGCTAAGTTAGATGTAGAGCGCGAATCTGTGGCAGTTTCGTCTCAGGTCGATCAGTCGGCCGCTCCGTCTGCTCAACCGTCGATGCGTCCGTCTGTGGAGATTCCGTCCGAGGCCAACGGCTCTTCGGCGCGTCTGTTTGGTTCCAACTTGAGTCCGACCCAAGACGCCTCGTCGCCGCGTCAAGTCGAAGCCGCCTCACCACGCCAACGTATCCCGATGCAGTTCAAGAAACCCCGACCGCCCAAGGACACGTCGTTCCTGCTCCAATACCGCTCCGAAGTTATCGCGAACAACCTATCCGCCATCGAGCGCGGCTTGTTCATGGCGATCTCGTTTGAGGAACTCGTGATGCACAACTGGGGTCCTCAGTCCCACGACCTCGATGTCACCGATTGGATGCAGTTTCGGACCGATTCGGCGCAACACCGGATTCAGCCGAATGTTCAAAAGGACGGTGGACGGGACCAGTTGACGAGCGATGTGCTTGCTGTCCGTGCGAGGTTTAATATGACGGCGAGTTTTGTGGCGAGCGAGGTTGTGATGGCGCATCCGACGCAGAGGGTTCCGTTGGTTAACAAGTTGATTCGGATCGCTTGGGTGCGTGGAGTTTGTGATCATTTTAGGTATGATGCTGATTAGGTTCGGTTAGAAATTGTACCGGATGAACAACTTTGCGACGCTCTGCGCGATCATCACCGGCCTAAACAGCGTCTGGGTCGACGCCGCGATGAGACGGTTCTGGTCCGGCGTGGGGATGTGGGAGCTCCGGGTGTTCAAGGACCTCAAGTGGTTCGTGTCCTCGACGGACCATTTTAGGTTTATGCGCGACGCGATTGTGTCGGCTACGCACGATGCGCCGGGGACTGCGTCGGACAAGGGCTCGGATATGATGGTTGGGTGTGTGCCGTTTTTGGGTGAGTTGGTTAGTGTCTAGTTGGATGAGTTTGGGGCTGATGCGGTGGTGTAGGAATATACCTCTCCGAACTTTCAGAGCACGCTAAACTGCCCGACTTTATCGACCCAACTCGACCCGAAGAACCCATCACACTCGATCCCGAAACCGGCGAGTTCTCACCGCTTCGAGACCCAGACGTATTCGCCTCCCTCCCGGAAACGCCGTCGTACATGCCTCTCCGTCCGCTCTTGAACCTGCACAAACAACGACAGATCGCGGCGGTCGTCAAAGCGCTTGTGAACGGCCAACACATGGCGAGCGCGTGCAAGTTTACGGTGGAGCAAAAGGTGTATTCGAGGTGTTTGCGGTTGAAGTGTGCGGACGGGGCTACGCTTTGGCGGGCGTTGGCTGTTGAGGTGTGAGTGGGGGGATGCGGTGGTGGTGAGGGGAAGATTGAGGGGAGGGGGGGGGGGTAAAGGGAATTTGGAGGTTAGACCTTGAATCTGGATAGACAGCATGTTTGAGAGTTTTTTTTTCTTGCTTTCAG